>PVJL010005102.1:0-62150 GCA_004026885.1 Lyroderma lyra
TAAAAAAAAAAAAAAAAAAAGAATTCTTCCAAGATGCTAAACTATCAATCAATGAAAAAGAGCACTTAATTGAACTTTCAACAAATTTTTCTTTAAATTCTGATTTTAAAAGAATACAATTTATTACTTTCTGGGTAGATATCAGTGAGGAATACAAATAGTTCAGTGAGAAGCATGCAAATACCTCTTGCCATTGATTAATACTGAACTAGCGGAGAGAGATTTTTCTTCTTACACCTTCATAAAAAATAAGTAATGTAACAAGCTTAATGCAAGTCCGGATTTAAGACTGTATCTTGCATCTTTTGAGCCTGATTTCAAGAAACAAAGTGCATCAAAGCAAGCTCAATGATCTCGCTAACAATGTTTCAATCAGCTAGTGATCTGCATAACAATTATTACAGAATTTTTTAGATAACACAAATAAATATTATTAATAATAAATTAAAAGTTTGTTAAATATTTGATCACCATTATCAATATTTAACTGTGTTACAAATATTGAAAAATTGAATCTGTGGTTTGTACTTTTAGTGTAGTAATTTTTCTGTCCTAACTTCTTACCTCATTTCCACTGTTTTATGTTAAGATAGGCACTGAACAAAAGTTTTAGTATTTAAAAACAACTGTTTTGAAAACAAGGGGTAAAATTTATGGAAATGTGTTTAAAAGGATCACACCAGTGGAAAAAGTTTGGGAACTATTGAGCTAAGCTAACAATCATTTGTATCATTTTAAACAGGACAGAAAATAATGGTACTGTTTCATTTGAAATGGTATATATGATCAGACTAGTCTCACTGGGCTAAATTAAAGGTGTCAGTAGGCTGACCATATGTATCATTTGAAACAGGAGAGTACTGTTTACTGTTCCATTTAAAATTGTTCTTCTAGTCAACCTATGTTTTAGTTGATCCTATGGGATTTTATATAGAGATAACCACTTCTGAGAATAGGGTTTAAGACTAATATTGTTCAACCTGTATGTATTTTAATTCACTGATCTTATTTCATTTTAAATAAGGTTTTTAAAATTTAGTGAGAATATTTTTTGTTTAATGTTATACTTCATGATAAGTCTTATGTGTTATCATCTCAAAATAAAGTTTTATCTTCATTTTTAATTTTTAACTGAATTAAGTAGCATTCATAAAATTTCAGACATTTCACCTTTAAGGCAATGAACTTCACAAAGGTTTACTTAGATTTTATTAATTGGATGAAAAAATATCTAATCATACTGAAATCAACTGATTTCCTTGAAAAAGCTTACATTATTGAATATTAAAATCTTCTTTAGCTAATGGAGCCAGGACCTTGAAAGCTATCATCTTAATCTTTATGAACACATAACAAAACTTAGAACTGCAAATGAGTTTAATTAACTACAATAAATAATTTGATAGATATGAAAAGTGATGCTTTATAGAGCCATATATATCTAAGTTTTATTTTTTATATAAGTACTGATGCTTCATCAGTAATTTTTTTCTAATATTCATATGTTTAGCTACATCTCTAGGACCTCTATGTTGGATTATAAATGTTGAAAAATATTTTGTGTAGATATTATGTTCAATATCAGTATTGTTGATGAAAGGAAATTCAGGATGAGTTTTTATTCAAAGTGCATTTTTTATATTTAACAAATTGCCTCAGAAGACATTTACTGCATAACTAAAAAATAAATAGTATTAACATTATATCATACAGCATATAACAGTACCTTTATCCTGTGGGTTCTGCTTTCTGTACCAGCCCCTCCCTTAGACTCAGGAAAGAAAAGTGCTTGCCCTGAGTTTTGAAAATTATTTAGGTGACCCTTTCATTCCCATCACCATTCTGAGTCTCCTCTAGATATGCCCAGCACCATAGGAAAAGGTGTAGGGGCAATTGGACATTACCACTTTAAATGCCACAGGTGAATATATACATACAATATATACACAGAATCTTTTGAATATTTTCACATGATCACAAAATCAACTTCAGGAGGTTCATTTTACTGTCATTATATTTCTCTTAGGAAGGATTATCATATTCAGTATTTATATATTTTTGCTGTGTTTATGTGTACAAGTATGTGTGACTTATCTCTAGTTGTTGACTGTAAGTTCATTGAGAAGAGAACTGTGATTTATCTATGTATTATCCAAATGTTCAATAAATGAATATTTTTCCCATAAAAGCTAGGAAACACATTAGATGTTACATAAGACTGAATTTTTTTTTCATTTAAGACACTCTATTTCATGAATGATGATGAATATCAGAAAGGCAAGCTATATTCTCTGCACACCTGATTATAGTTTTATTCATAACTAATATGTTTAATAAATATTCATTAATTCTGTTTTAAAAATTCAGCACTTGTTATTGTTTTTTGTATTTAACTAGTTTGTATTAAGTCTCTAAATTAGTTGCATTTCCAGATGTAGATAGTGACATGGTAATATACATTAGACTATAATTGGTAGTAAAATAACACAGTTGTGTGAGTTTGCATGTAAATTATTGCTATTATGAGCTATCATGCTTCCTGAAATTGTAAAATAACAGTTGATTTATAATTTTAGGAGACACTAACCATTGCTGGCTCTGAGTATCCATTATAGATACCAATGATTTATTTGAAATATATAACTTTTTACTTATAAGTGTGGTATCTTGACAAGTATATTTCAGAGAGCATATAAGTATTTATTAGAAAATTAGGCACCTAATTCACATGCTTTACTTTAAAGACAATCTGAATTTCAGTGTGCTTAAATTTTATTTTAAAAACTACAGGGACATTAAAACTATCCTTGTACTGCCTTGGACATTGTATTGAGAATTGTTCCCAAGAAGAAATACAAATGGCCAACAGACATATGAAAAAAAGCTCCACCTCATTAGCTATCAGGGAAATGCAAATCAAAACCTCAATAAAATACCACCTCACACCTGTGAGAATGGCTGTTATCAACAAGACAAGGAATAACAAGTGCTGGAGAGGATGTGGAGAAAAAGGAACTCTGGTACACTGCTGGTGGGAGTGCAAACTGGTACAACCACTATGGAAGACAGTGTGGAGCTTCCACAGAACATTAGGAATGGAGTTATCATATGACCCAGCAATCCCCCTTCTGGGGATCTACCCCCAAATCTTGAAAACCTTAGTCTGCAAATACTTATGTACCCCAATGTTCATTGCAGTGTTGTTCACAGTGGCCAAGACATGGAAAAAACCAAAGTGCCCTGCGACAGATGACTGGATAAAGAAACTGTGGTACGTACACATAATGGAATATTACTCAGCTATAAGAAAAGGAGAAATACTGCCATTTGTGACAAAATGAATGGACCCAGAGATCATGCTAAGTGAAATAAGCCAGAAAGAAAAAAATCAAGAACCATATGACTTCACCCATATGTGGAATATAAAGCTGGAAGCAACAAAGAAAACACAAAGAAACAAATAAACAAACAAAAAAAACGCATGGACCTAATCAATACTTTAAGGGTTACTTGGGGGTAGTATCCAGAAACCTGGGAGAGGGGGTTGGAAGAAGAGTGAGGGAGTGGAAGAGGAGGGAAAGGCAGCCAAATATATGGTGATGGAAAGAAAAGTCACACTGGGTGGTGAATATATAATGCAACAAATAGACAATGCACTGTAGAATTGTACACCTGAAACCTATATTACTCTTGATAACTAATATGTGCCCAATAAGTCTAACAATAAAAATATTTTTATATAAGAATCTTGAAAAAGAGAGAGAGAATTGTTGGTAAATCAACATTCTCTGTCCATCTCCCTGAATATAATATCATATTTTTGTACACCAATATTTTTAAATGGTGATTTTATTTTATATCAATATTAATAGAGCATCTTATTGGTTCCAAATACAACTAGGATTATATAAAGTGCTAATTGGCATCTACTCCTGCCAATAAATCATTACTCAGGCTAGTCTTTTTGCTTTGAGGTTCTTATACACTGATGGCTTCCAAAATATCAAAGCATTATTTCTAGTGCTTAATTAAAGAAATAATAAATTATTTTAATAATTTTTGTCATATTAATTATGAAAAATAATTGATTAGAAAGATTTTTTTCTGATTTCATTAAGCATGTAAACTTCTAGTACTTGATATTTCTTTGTGGAAATTTCCATTTAGATTTTGCCTTAAACTAGAGAAAAATTATTATAATAAATAATAGTGGTTTTAAACTTGACATATAATTTGCTTTATATAAATATGCAAAAGAAATACAACTTCTGTCATGGTCATGCTTCAGAAATGGACCAAGCTAATATTTTAAGAAAAAAGGATCAATAATAATAAAAGTATAAATACATGTTATAAAATAGAAATTTATGAAAAACTCTCCAGAAAAAAGTATATGTTTTTTAAAAACGCATTTTTATTAAAGCTATCTTTCTAATTAAACATGAATGAGACACATGGTATGCCAAATAATGAAGCTGCTTAAAAATAAGTAGAAAGTTGCCTAGGAAAATCTCAACCCACCTACTCAGCCCGTATTTTCTTTTCCGAGGATTGCCCAGGTAGGACCCATAGCTCCTACTGACTGCACCCCCGACTTTGTAACCATAATTCATTGAAACAGGAGGGTTCTCTTGATCCAAATGAGGCCAATAAGTATCATTCTTAAAGGAAATTTAAGTTAGACACTAGAAAATTAGGTCAGCTTATTGAAAATATTAGATTATGGGGTGTTGAGTTGGGGCAATGGGAATCATTTGAGAACAGCTGTAATTGTGTACAAATAACCAAGGTAAAGAAACTGGAGAAAGAGGGGGACTAGGTGTCCCTGAAAATCGCTGAAGTAATGAGAGAACTTAGGTCCCACAGAAATTGCGATAGTCCAAAATGTGGTTCAATTTGACTTACTAGCTTTGATTTTCATGAGATACCTTTAAATATTCCTAGTAAGTTACTTCCCCTCCCCCATTTAAACTTGTTTGATTGGCATCTTTTCCTTGAAACCAATAATTACTGATTAAGACTTTTCTTTACCTCACTCAGTTCAATCATTCTCCTACCATAGATAGATTTAGCATATATTTGATTCTGGTATATATCTTATAAATTCCTTCAAATTAACATAACTGATAAGGAAGTCCATATATTGCATAATAATAGAAGTGTATCTACCCTAATACCTTCGTTTTACAGCTGAATATGAAAAACAGAATGTTCAATGCATTATACCAGATCATACAGATGAGTGGCAAATTATTGGGAATAAACCTGAAATGGTAGTATCCAGAAACCTGGGTTTAACGTCAAGTTTTGCAATTAATTGTTTAGACAATTTTAATTTATAAACAGATGACTAGATTAGAAAATTTAAACATATTAACATCCTTCAATTATATTATCTTGCTATGACATGTAGGTAAGTGCTTGCAATAATTGTTTTTTCAGTTGGTACCTAGGTGATCTTATTAGTGGTAAGTGATTAAATATTTAACAACTGGTTCTCTAAAAATAATTTGTGCATATACATACATAATTTTGTGTGAATTTTATGAACATAAAGCATTTGTAGCACACATTTTTCAAATAATAATATAATATTCAATATTCTTTATTGCCATTTCCATGTAACCAATGGATTCTTACAGAATACCTTTATTGACTTTGCTGAATTTTTGTACCAGAAGCCAACTATGATTGCAATTGATAAATAATTGTCATTCCAACATGAATGCTATTTGATATCTTCTTTTAAATTAATATGTGTGAAAAATAGAAACAATAAAGATGCTTGTTTTTAATACACTCATTCAATAGTAAAACAAATATCTTGTTTCCTGAATCAGATAATAGTTTTCAAAAACTAGAAGAATATTTCCGCAATTTTTTATGCTATTCTCAATGTAATGGCTACAGACACAACACACGTTTACATTTAAACTGCATTATTAATATTTTCTACATCACTTTATGAAGTTTAGACAATTTCTGTTTTGTTGAAACAGTAACTCAAGGCCTGATTTGTAGAGTTTTCTGTCACGTTATAAATAGTCCCATTATGACTGATTTCAAGCTGTGTGAAGTTATTGAACGTGAACTTTAGAAGATATGCACAACAGCACAATATTGTGTAGAATTCCACAATAGACATAAACAACCTCCAAAGCATACATAATAGTGAAATTATTATAAAAGAAAATAATGTTTTGAGCATTAGGAAATGGCTCCAGTACCTTCTGGGACTTGCACATGATAAATAATATTATAAGGTAAGAACTTAAATGTTCTAAGTTATACTTATGTGACATGGAAAATTGCTGACCAGACTCTTTAACCGGTAAGCATTTGGCACTAGCCTGCATTCATGCAATATCTGTGCAGTATAACCAGCCAACTGTGATGTGAGAGTTTAAAGGAGGAAGAGATAATGCTGTTGTAAGGAAGAGGACCTACAACTTGAGAACAACTTGAACATAAACAAGGTCTTAGAGGCAGGATAAGAAGTATTCTGAGTTGACGTGAGCAAAAAATATGCATTGGGAAATATACCATAAAGATCTGAGGTCTTGGATTCAGGCATTGCTTGGAAGTGCAGTGAAAATTTTAATCAACTCCTTTGAAGTGCTTAGAACTGAAGAAGCCAATGTGAATCAACAGTCCCTACGTCCTTTAAGAATTTAGAGCTTAAAGTAGCCTAGGGAACTCTGTATTTCAGCAGGTCAAATCCAACACATCTGTCTAAAGGCATAAATGACCTGTAAACAATGTGCTATGGGAGGAAAGGATACCGGGTAATTGAATTTTCAGAGGGATTATGGAAGATTTGACCTGAAGAACAGATATTTAAATTTGGTGACTGATAAGTCTGATAAAAGAAGAGGAGTTAGTGTCATTAAAAGCAATGTGCAAAAGTAGAAAATGTGCAAAGGGGTTTCAAAGAAGTTTAATGGGGCAGAAAATAAAGAGGTTACAAGGTTAGTGACTGGATATTTAAGTGGAAAATAAATGCAGTCAAATCGTGAAAGGCTAAGGAGTTTGGATTGTATCCTGTGGGAAAGAGGATTTGCCTTTTTTAAAACTGAAGCAGTTTTGCTTCTTAAAGTAGTAAATTTGATGGCTATGTGGGGGATGATATTAATATCAAGGAGGCTAGTGCAAGGACCTAAAAGAGATGATGAGGACCAAACACAGGCAGTAGTGCAGAGAAAAGACAGCATTAAACAGAAGTGCTCAAGCGAAATCTGAACTAATAACTAACTTTTTGTTTTAAAGAGTAGGTAAATGGTTATGCCATTTAGAGATACAGAACATTCAGAAAGGGAGAAGAAGGAGGTCTGTGAGAGGGAAATACTATTTTCTACTTTCGTTTGTGGAGCTCTAAGTGCTAGCTAGACATAAATAGAAAAATTGGATCTAGAAGCATGTAAATAGCTGAGGTAATAGCATAGATAATGCTGATAATTTCAGTTAAAGCAATGGATAAGATGTCAGATAAAATAAACTGTGTCTTTCAACTTATCAACCAGAACTTACATGATCATTGATGAGATTCCCTAGACCAGTGTGTGAAACTGGGTATTAATAATTTAAAATATAAGTGGGAGCTGAGGAAATGGGAACACTGAGCCTCCTTCAAGTAACTGGTGGTGAAACAATGGAAGAAGACAGAGAGCTTAATGAGAAGAATATCATATTCCTAGGTGTGGTGAATATTTCTGTCTTTAGTACTTAGTAGATCTACACACGACACTATTTTTTTTACAGAAACCATTATCGCAACTTGTATTTTATGTAATAATTACAATAGCATTTCCTAAGATAAAAACTTAATATGAAACCGATAAATTAAAACAAATACATTCAGCAATTATTAACCCATAATTTCTTTTTAGTACCTTATTTAACCAAGCATAAAGTTTACAGCAGTATTTTTTCATTATGTTAGTATATGACAATCTTGTAGGAGAGATCTATCAATTAAACCGGGGAACACCTGATAGAGAGAAAAAACATGAAGTTCTACTCCCAGGAGTAGATTCTTAAGAGAAATTTTCTACTCGGGCATGCAGGCAGCTTTATGATCCACTAGAACACGTAAAATACATGTTTGAGGAACTGAAGACTTGCTAAAAGATAGATTATATTTTCAGTTTGACAGTTTTAATGTTGAGGCTGTAATGAGAGTAAAACATTCAGGTCAAATTCTTTGGAATTTCAAATACTGTAAGTATGTGTATCCGGCTTTAAGACTAATAATAGAAAACTAAACATTTATAAATGTTCTGAATAATGTCACACAAATCATCTGATAGCTATCTATAGACATTATTTTTAATGCTATTTGTGTGACTTGTTGATCAATGTCTTTTAAACTTTTAGCATTGTGGTGAGAAATGATTTAATGAATAGCATGCAAAAGACACTGAGAATTTGTGAGGACTGTATACTTCAAATATTTGCAGTTCCCCAAGGTTAAGAGTGGAAATAGTTGTATAGGCTATTTACATTTATTTCATTTCATTTATTTTAATTATTAGTGCATTCTAAATAATACCTCTATGGAGAGTCACTTGATTCCTACTTTATACAAATTCACGTCTCTTGATGTCTAGATTTACCTGAAAACAAAATTTTCAACCACATCCTAAGTTGCATTAAAATTTATGATGAATAGAGTCATAAAGCCTGATTAGTATGCACATTCTGTATAGCCAGCTAGATCTATTCACTAACAAAATAACTCTGTTTTAAAATGTACTCATGATTTAGTTTAAAAATATGACTGAGTGATGACAAGGAGAGGTCAATGCCATTGACAGAAGAGTTTGTCATTTATGTCTTCCAGGAGAAGGGGATATGCCATGCCACATAGGGCCACATAAGGAGCACCAGGATCAATCAAAAGGCAGGAGTAAGGGGAAAAGAGTGGTGAGATCATATTTTACTATAGTGATGGAAAGTTGCTAAGTGAGGATGTGTCCTGTTGGGCAGATAGTGAAACACAGATGATGTTGGGGTTTTGGTTAAAGGTTTTATAATATGATTTTCACATGCCTGTGTAAACAAGGGTGGTATGAATGTAGGTAAGCAACTATGGCCTTTAGTCTGGCCTATCATTTGAAGATGCCAAATTATCAATTATACATAATATCAAGTATGATTATTACACACTCTCACCAGCTTCATATTATACAAATTACTAATTTGTCTTTTAACAAAATTATAGCTTGTTAGTAATCAAATAATTATGGAACTTGGGGTCTAACTGATACACATTAATTAATACACACTCACAATTTTACATTGCATCCACTTTGGGGACCCCTTGTGCATTTTCAGAACTATAATGAACCATATTTAGTTCCTTAAAATATGGTAGTAAAAACAACCAAAAAAAGTATTTACCATATTTATATCACACAGACAGTCACTTTGCAGTCATTTACTGAAAGCTAAATGTTTTATTAAGTATTCCAGCAATAGTAGGTGGTCAGATTCAAATAAAATATATGTATGTTTTTCCTCAAAGTTTGGAATCTACATAGTTTTAGCAAAGTATAAGATAAATGTGATAACAGAAAGATCAGAATAATCTGGGAATCTGTCATAACATAAGTTTGCCTTTATTGGGTTGATCAGAGTTTAAACTGCAATGTTCAAGGGGAATGGAAAACTAGTCTTAACTTAAGTCTACCTCTGTCCTCTAAAGTAATCAGATTTAATGAAGATAAGCTTGAGGGGATTGGGGGAGGACTTTGCAGAGATATTGCTATGTATCTGAGTAGTGTTGTTATTTCAAGTGCCCCGTTAATGCAGGAAAAGTAATACACCCACAAGACAAAAGAATAAGATCTAGCCTCTATGGGAGACAGATGGCAAATGCTAGGCAGGAAATTAGAACATTGACTAAACCCTCAGGAGTTCAAGAGCAGGCTTAATTTCACCAAAAGGACTGGAAGTCACTGATTCTATATATGAGACCTAGGGCAACAGAACCACTTGCAAATAAAATTTTATTTTTGTAAATATGGTTCCTAATATGTTTCCAGGCTATAGCAATTAGGTGAAGCTGAGCCCATATGTACAGATACAGTTTGAAGGACATGCAACTGAGTGGAAATGAAGAAGTCAAAAACAGACACATGGGAGTTCCCTGGTGGTGCAGTGGCTAAGGTTTCGGTGCTGTCAATGCTGCAGCCTGGGTTCCATTCCCAGCCAGGAAACTACCCACATAAAAAACAAACAAACAAACAAACAAAAACACCAGACACGAGGCTAACTATCTAAGCTGTATGATCTAGGTTGGGGACAGAACACCAGAAAATTAATGAGATTTTACAGAGTGCATCAAGGGATAAATAGGTACCAGACCATTTGTGTTATGATTATAATTATTCCTGATTATTTACTACCGCATTCCCTGGAAGAGCTTGGTATATCAGTTCCTTGCCATGGATCTCTAGTGGCTTCCTATAGAAGGAATGAGAAAAAGTATACTTACTCAGGCATTGAACTGGCTATGGGAATTCTCTTGGTGAATGATGTGACAATTCCAAACAAAAGTGTTGAGAACCATTGTAGATTTTATCCAACATATGTTGTTTTTTGCTTTTAATCTGCCACAAGACAGCATGTCACAGTATGGAGTGATTTCTTTTCTTCCTGAAATGGGGAAAAGAAAAAAAAAGTGGAGCATGAACAAAGCTGTCAACAACTTTCACCAACATTAAAGGAATATTTATTCCTCTGCTGTTGTAACCCATTGATATTTTGGGGTGGTTTGTTAATACAGCAAAGCTGAGTAGTTCAGAAATTGCACAAAAAGTGAAGTATATGTATGCAATGTTGGCCTTACAGCTGTGCTGTGTGAAGTAAACTCTAACTGAAGGATAGAAAATGGCAAACTGTTTTATGTATTGATGAAATTTTATGTTAATAAAATTGGTAATGATGTTTTTTACAGTAATATTTAACTCACATAGTGTACCTAAGCAACCAGTGACTTTTGGCAAAGGAATAAGACATAAAACTTCACCAAATATACTTTTGTTATTAGCTGGATTTGACAAAACAAAGATGAGATCTAAAGAGAATTCACTTGTAAATGTGGAATAAGACAATCCAGACAATTAACGTCTTGCAAGGTTGAAAAACTCAACTGTTTCTAATAGGCAACCAGTAATGTATAAAACTTGCAAGTACTCTGAACAACAAAGACTAAAGAATATTTAACCTAGACTTTGAGAAAAGATCAAATTAAGATAATTGCCAATTTGCTTCTGGTCAAAACGTCTGAGTAGATTATGGTAGATATCAATAAATAATTTCAGTTAGACAAAATATGTCACAAAAAAACAAAACAAAACAAAAACCAAAAAGACATACCAAGGGTGTCATCACAGTGAAGTGTGATAAACTCAAAGTAATATCAAGTAAGTGGAGACAAAAAAAGAGGTAGGGTATAGTGTCTACCTTAGACAGAAGGGTGAATGTGCCAGTCTGCACATGGAAATGACTAGAATCAAATAGATGAAAATAAACTTATTAAATAAGACAGATGCACTATCAAAAGAACCGCCAACATAGGCTTAAACACCATGACCATTTGAGATATAAAACAGCTTCTGGGATTGAAAATTTCTACAACCAGTAAAGAAACTACAAATAAAGATACATACTCCAATGCCCTCTTTAGATATGACCAAATTTAAATTTAGGGTCCAGCAGAAGTAACGCCTGGACTTGAGTTACAATTTTATGATTAAACAAATCATGCTCTTCTTAAGAGCTGGTATTCCATACCAAATCTTTTAATACAGAATTACAAGCATGTATGGTTATGATTTTGTAATAAAATAAGAACTCAAGTCTTGGTGTTATTTCTGCTGGACCCCATGTGTAATGAATAGGGAAGAATTGTTCAGAGGGGGAGGCAAAGGACACTGAGAACAGATCGAGGAGCTTCTAAAGAAATAAAATCTGGTCATGCTCTAGAAACAGTTTTATGTTCCTTGAAACATCTGGACAATAGAATTCTAGAATTGCTATAGCCCATTAATTACTGCATGCTACTCATTTATCCCATCTCTGAATAACAGGGCTGATTGTGGATATCTGATTCTCATTCCACTATTTTTATTAAGTATGTAAGAATCAGATTGCAGATTGAGTGTGCAGTGGGAGGAGGGGATATTCTTGTGCCACCAGATTATAAAAGCCTGATTTCTACCTGATATAGAGATTATCAATAAATTTTGAAATTTGAATCTGCCATGACTGGATTGGATTTGGGGCACATCTTCTTAGGGGTGAATTGGTTTTACATAGAATGTATAAAAAAGAGAAGCAAATCTCTGTAAGAGGATGCCTGTTGTTCCTTACATTATTGTTCTTATTTGTTTCCCTCTTCCTGTTAAGTGGATTATGTATTACTCTGCTGCTGTGCAATGTCAATGCCATTCTATGGAAGAAATGCACTTCTCTCCCATCGGCATGGACTTGGCCATTTGACTTATTTGGGCCATAAATATGTGAGCAGAAGGACCAATGGATTAGTTCCTCAAGACAGCTTTAACAGTCAGTCATGATGTATTGGGTTTAGAGCCTACATTATCTGGTGGTTTCGCCAGCTCTCCTGCTCTTTTTGCCTCTTCCAGAATAATACCATACCCCATATGAGGGTGGAGGGAGCTTCTTCAGCCTAGATCATGAAATAAAAAATGTGGAACAAAAGTGGAACTACTACCAACTTCAAATCACATATAATAAGAGAAAGAAAGAAATATTTAGAGGTATTTTGTTTATTTGTTACTGCAGCAAAGATGACAGATAGTATAGCAAAATAAATTGTTAGCTTTGAAGTACATTGTCAATTATATGAGCTATGAAAGAATGTTCCTAGAAGTATTAAGGAAATTTACAAATTAGTTTTTTATTTTGAATTTATAGGCTTCTAGATAGTCCCAGAAATAAGAAAGATAATATCTGAGATGAAGAAGTTTGCATAAATAGAATATATTAGACAAGTTGAGCCTAAAGTTAGCCTAGACTTGTGATACTAAAAACTGCACATAAAAAATAAACCTGCTTATGCTCTATAGGTATAACTATTGGCTAAGCCTTTGCTCCTATAGTTAAGGAATACATTTCTGAGATATTTGTTTGGAATTCCAGGCAAACTAATAATGCTGAATAGAACAGAAATGGAGGAATATGGTAGGTAAGCAAGTGGTACTAAACCATTCTTTCTAGTAATTATTCCGTAATTGCCCTAAGTGCTTGCTTAAACACACACACACACAACATACACACACACACACATACACAATATATTTAGTTACCATATATTCATGACTTCCCTTTAAGATTGCTTTTAAATAGAAAATTCACTCATCATTGTTTAAAAATTTTACAGATATGCTGCATTTAAGAAATATTTATATTTATCTTGTTTTATTTTCAATCTGTAATATGTTTTGAAATAATAATAAGACTTTATAGTTGCTCTGCATTTAAAAAATATAAAGCATATATACAAATATTATTAAATGTGACTACTGTTGCACCATGGAGTAGAAGGATGAACATATATTATTTTGGCTTTCTAAAATGAGAGCCTGAGGCTCATGCAGATTACAATATTTTCCTAAATTCGCATAATAAATAAGTTGGATATGAAGATACCTATATCCAGACTTCAAGACCAGTGTTCTTTCCTTAATATTAGTATTCTTTTCTTATACTAAAATTAAGTTCCTTTTTAGAATAAAATATTTTTCTTACCATATAGTCATTATTTTCATTATTTTCTTCCCATGTCACTCTCTTTTTTTCCTCTCCCTCTTTTCTTCCTTTCCTCCTTTCATCAAGTGATTATCTTTTACTATGTACTGAGCTCTGGGATTGTTGATAAAGAAACACACTGAATAAAAGCTTTCTTTGCTTTTGAAAAGCTTAAAGTCATAAGGATGGTCTTAAAGTAACTACCAGTGTGTTAGATTAGAGTCTAAGAAACAAGCATGTACACATAACTCTGGTAGTACTCAATACACATAACCCCCATCAAATGTATGTGACATTTGAGGGAATCTTTCAGAGGGCAGTGTCAGCTAAATCATATCTTAATAGAATCTTAAAATTAATGGGGCAAAAATAAATGCAATGTGAGCCAAAAGAGCAGCAGGTAAAAATACAAAGAAGCCCCAAATAATGTGATATGTTCTGTGTTCTGCAAGCAATGTGTGATCTAAAGGTACACCAGAAATATAGGCACGATGAGAGATTAGAATGTAAATGTAGATGGAATCAGATTATAAAGTCTTTTACATTTTATTTTGAAGGCAATAAGGAACATTCTAATGATTAGATGATGGAAAGATTGAAGGATTAAGTTATTAATTACATGACTGAAATTTCTTACTTTAGAAATATCCATCTGATAAAATGTACCACTTATTTTCTCCTTACTCTGCAGTGACCACTCTTACAAAGGCAATTAATTCATAACCCAGTTGTGTGTAGGTATATTTTCTTAGTACAATATCATTTTTATTTACCATAGAAATATTTTACACTATAAATTGTTCACCAGTAATAAATTAAAAATATATAAAGTAAATACAGAGTCAATCTTAAAATATTTTTAATGACTTTCAACAGGCTAAATGTCATTAAGTCATCTTATATTTTATAGTTTATTCTTCTATTTTTCTAGCTACTTTTCTTTATATCACCATATTTTTTCTTAAAAGGCAGACCAGTAGAGCCAAATATTCATGCTTACTTAAAAAGTATATCCCACAGGAGAGCAAAAACATATTAAAATTTTTTTAAATACATTAGTCTACTCTTATTTACAGGTGATACTTTCTAAGGCCCCCATGGATGCCTGAAACCACACACAATACTGAATCATATTTACACGATGTTTTTTTCCCTATACATATATGCTTATTGTAAAGGTTCATTTATAAATTAGGCACAGAAAGAGATTAGTAATGATAATTAAAGATAAAATAGAACAAATTTAACAATGTATTGTAATAAAAATTATGTAGATGTGGCCTTTCTCTTTCAAATTATCTTACCTCACAGATAGAAGATTTCTTCTTACTGTAGATCTCAGTATATGACCTTTTTCATTCCTTTTTAAGTCAAGAATTTTCACCTCTTTACTTAAAGAAAGCATTTTAAACCTTCTCTTTGTCATATCCAAATTGTCAGCATCACTACTCTTGTTATTTACTGACATTAAGTATAATAAGGGTTACCTAAACAAGGGCCCAGCAATAGCTGGACCATTGATCTGATCTCTGAGATAGGCTACCAAGTGACAAAAAGGAAGGGAGCTTCTACAGCATGAAGATGCTGGGCTAGGTAGAGGATGAGTCAGGTCCAGGGTAGGTTGGAGCAGGGCATGAGATTCATTATGCTACTCAAACAGCACACACTTTAAAACTAATGAAATGTTTATTTGTGAAAATTTCCATTTAATATTTGCAAACCACAATTGACCATGAGTAACTGAAAATGTCAGAAGTGAAACCATGGACAAGGAGGGACTACCACTGTATTATCTTTTCTTAAACTTTTATTCGCCTCTGTCTTAGCATGTGTTTGAGCATTGTGTTCTCAATGTGGATCCAAATGGTATTTCCTGGGAGAAATTCCATTCATGCACATTAAATATTAATTTATCACTCTCTAATACTAACACACACACCAATATGGATTACATATAATCCTCACATGTTAGTAGGAGTATATTCATGCAGAAGAACCTAATACAACGCACTACTATTTGCAATGCCATTGCATATCAGTGGTAGAGTTCTATTTTAATTATAATTCATTATAAGAGAACCTCCATGAAAACCTAGCAACTTTTTAGGGAAGTAATTTGAAAGACCAAAGAACTTCTGCAACTCATGACTTCTTAAGAGGAGTTACTCTACGAAACCATTTCCAAATTATTTGCTATTCCCCTGAAGCCCAGCAGCTGCTACCTAGTTCTCTTTGGCTGCCAGCTTTCAGGTAGTCAGGTTTCTTTGCAGAAATAAATAGTAGCATGATATTATCTTCTTATAAAATTTGATAGCTTATTTTCCATAATACTTACTTTCCAAGCCAATGTAAACTGACTGAAAAAATTTACTTGATATTCAGTCACACATAGCTGAAGAATAAAAATATACTAAAATGACTTGCAGTAAATCACAAAACATAACAAAATAAATGACACCAAACAAGATATTTTACAGACAAGAACTACACATTTCCTAAATCTATATCTATATCTATATCTATATCTATATGTATATATAGTAGCATTTGTCTACCAAGTTTTTTAATCTATACATGAGCTGACAAGTTGTATATAGAAATAAAACCTAATGGTGATCTTTAGATAAATAAAATGCATTCCTCTTCACGCGTCTTGCATTGAAAAGCACCTAAAAACCATAAAAAAGTGCTTGGTAGATTTTATGTATTCATTTTTTACATATTTTGCAACATTGCAATACTTCTCACAGCTTAAAAATTTCTACATTTTTATACCACTTAGGTGCCTGGTCACTCAAATTGACAGGCATATTCCAAAGCAGATTTTTTCAATGGACAGAAGAAGATGGAAATAAAAATCTATCTACCAGAAGAATTGATTTTTAATGAAAAAAAAAACTTCTCTGCTCTTAGTGCTGTCAGTTGACTGATAAATCATAGATCAAAATCCTTCCTATAAAATATTGAAGGAAAACCTCTTCAGGCTGAGACTGGTGCTGTAATGATTTGTGCATACTAAAGACTATTTGAATTTAAAATAAATTCAGGAGGTTATCCCTGAATCTAATTTTCCCCAAGCCCTAGGCCATCTGCTCAGTGGGTCTATAATCTTAAATTTGTGTGTGTGTGTTTGTGTGTGTGTGTGTGTGTGTGTGTGTGTGTAAAAGAGGTGAAAGAGAAAGTCAGAGAGAAGTACTCTCATTGTGTTGTGTATCATTTTCTCCAGGAAAATAGGTATAGTACAATGTACTGTATTTATTGTGTACATTTGTGTATTTTTCAATAAAGATTAAGCATTATGGGGTCGAAATAATAAATTCTAGAATGTAAACCAAAGATAAAACTAGTTTTAACAGGTCCTGTATTTTATAATACTAAAATTACTAAGCATGCAATAACCGTTTCAACATAATGCCCACAATCTACACAAAGCTGAAAAATACTGCCAGGTGACCTCTTTTATATATATTAGATTTTCAGAAGCTACTCTTTTGGTTGGATTATCTATTTCTTTTTCTCCCACTTCTTTTCCTCTTTTTTCTTCGTTTATTTAATGATAGACTAACCAGAAATAGATAGCCTGGATAATTTGAAAATATAGATCATACTCAACAGGTTATACAAATCAAATTCAACTCAATACACAATGATTGCATTATCTTCTCTCCAAATCCCCTGTGCATATCACAATCAAATTTTTGTTTAAACTTCCTCTTCTTTTTTCCTAAATTTGGCTGAATCTACATTTTTCATATTAGCTATATCTTTCTTTAAGCTGCTTGCTAAAATCAAACACTGTGCCTAGGAAAAAGATAATCACAAATACCATGCTCATATCCCTAGGTTAACCTCTTGGACTGTGATATCACAATTCTTCACTTCCTGACTTGGCTCTTGGATCTCTTCAAAGAAATATTTTATAATATTTTTCAACTTTTCTAATTAACATTAGCAAAAGACTGGATGAAAAAACCTAACCTGCCATTTTGGAGGAAAAAAAAATTAGCCTTTTCACGTAACTGTTTGTGTTTAAGGATCAAAGATTCATGTAGAGAGCCCAGTTCCACCTCTGACACTAGTCTCCAGATTTGCATGGCTTTAGGATGCACTCCTGCAGTCACCAGGTCCAAAACCAGATACAAACCCTAGAACAAACTGATATCGTATCATCTCTTAGTGACTTTGATTTTTTTGTTTTTGTTTCCAAACCATGTCCCATTCTTTTTTAAATTTAATATGTACACATTTCATTGTGTTTATATTGAGAGGAGGAACTTGTACAGGTCAGCTCGGGCTGTCATCATGAATGAATTTTGAAATTTAATTATCATGGTATAAAGGCTGCCTCTTATTGCTGCTAGTATAAGAATGTATTCTATCATTGGATTTAAATTCATTTGCAATCCTGCCATAGATTACCTATTTCTCTTTAATTCTTACATTTTCTTCATGTTCTGTAAAATTTAATTGGATCCTGCTAAATTTTCAATCAACTTGATTTTCTCAGTGGGATCTTAGGACTCTTATTACAGAGGATATAACTTCTAGCATACAATTAAGAATGATGAATAAATTGAAATTGTCTTCTAGACTCTGCAACAGATAATTTCTACAAATAGATTTTGCTTCTGCGTATTCATGTAATATCTTTATCTGGTTCTGCCTTATATTTAACAATAGCACATGTTGTTTTATTTTTTCTTTATTTTTTCCTTTGAGTAGTTATAATATCTCTCAAAGATCTATTAATTCATTGTGCTTGTGGGATGATTCAAATCCCTAAATTTTCAATTGATGTGCACAGCTCCTATTAAGTTCTCACCTACTTAAAGAATTACATCTGCTAATGTAACTGCAATTTAGAGATATGGCCTTTCCATTATGGTCTACTGCTCATATATTTTGAACATATAAATATTTGAATTAAATATAAATTTCAACATGAACTGTAACTATGATAGCGTTCTTCACTCCAAACTTCCTTGATTTACATAAAATCAATCCTTTACTTCCCAGGATGCTATAATGTCCCCATAATCTCTGTCATTTTCTTCTCCCACTCACTATTCTCAGTTGACACCCAGTAGACTCCCATTTTATCAAATGTTCAATACTGAGGAAATGCAAAAATGTGGAGACCTTGGGGCAGTGCTCTAGCCATAACAAAGAACCGCATGAGTGCTAAAGATTTAAGGAAGATTATCTCAGTGAAAGATACAGACCACTGATCTCTGAATTAAGGATTAGACACTACAGAAATATGTATACACAATCTCTATCTTCTTCTTAGGAAGTCTCTTTTGCAAGAATTAAGTCTAGATGAGACATTGAGTAGTTCGCGTGTGTGTGTGTGTGTGTGTGTGTGTGTGTGTGTGTCTGTGTGTGTGTATGTGTGTGTGTGTGTGTGTCTGTGTATGTGTATGTGTGTGTGCGTGCGTGTGTGTGTGCACTGAAGGGTAATGGAACTTGCCACCCCACAGTATTGCTCTTTGGCATAAGAATTATTTGAGCCTGATTATTTTTAAAATAACAGCAGACATTTCAAAAGCTCTGAAAACTGAGTTGATAGTACTACTTTGTAAGAGACAATTATATTTATAAGGAAAATCTCCATTCGTAAGGATCAATACCTCTCTCTTTCTCTCTCCCCCTCTCACTCTCGTGCTCTCTCCCACCCCCAGGAAGAGAAGAAGAAGGAGACCTTTGGAAACTCTAATTAAACAGAGGTCAAGGACCTAAATCTGCATAACAACCACACCCTCGTTTACTGTGTATTTCCAGCTAACCTCTCATAACTGGCTCCCCACTTCCTAACGTCTGATTTTGTCTTTAGCTGGAGATGGTCCTGAAGGTTGTGACTGGGCCATTTCAGGAAGTTACTGTTTTCCTGGGTCTCTCCCAGGTACACAGGTATACATGTTAAACTGCTATCTGCTTTTCTTCTGTTACTCTGCCAACAACCTAGAAGAGTAGAGGAAAACTTTTGTTTCTTTCCATGCAGTATAAGTTTATCTGCATTACAAAGTGTTGACCTTTTTAAAATTATGATATCTTTTAATGCATCTTCCCAATTAAACTTTTTAAAGACTCTTAATTTTTCATTTTTTGATCATCTTTAGAATTATTTAAATGACAGTGTGCTCAAAGACTTCTGAATTAATACATTTTATACAGGACCCTCACAGTAAAAATAAGAAAATTTGTGAGTGCTCATTCACTGTGTGCTTATTGATAAAGTGAATGCATTAGAGGCATTTTCTCATGACATTTTTCAAGTCTTATTTAGTAGGTAATCTTCCTGATCTCTGTTTTTCTATAGGTAAGCTGAGGAATACAGGGGTTTAAATTAGTAGTAGTAAGTAGTAGTAAATCAAAACTTCTGGCTTAAGAAACTAAGATCTTAACAATGGTGCTAAATTTCTGATCTTCGAAGACTATAGTATGAATTTCTAATGGAAATAATTAATAATATAGTAATTCATTAGAGCAGGTATTTCTTGGGTGTCAAGACTATTAGGAAAAATGTGCTCAGCTGCCAATAACTGATAATCTTCCCATAGCAGTTTTGGATAAAATGTATATATATTTGAAATCATTTATTGACTCATAATAGGCCTTCATTGATTTTTAAATTTAAATTTTGATATTTTTCTTTATTTTTTTCAATTATATTTGACATACAATATTATATTGGTTTCAGGTGTATAGCATAGTGATGAGACATTTATATAACTTATAAGATCCTCATTCTGATATATCTGGTACCCATCTGACACTGTATATAGATATTCCAATGTTATTGGTTGTATGCCCTGTGCTGCATGTTACATCCCTGTGACTATTTTGTGACTTTGAATTTGTACTCCTTGATTGCTGCCCCCTTTCCCCCTTTTCTCCAGTCCTCCTCCCTTCACCCCCACAAATCCGGTATCCATCTAACACCACACACAGATATTGCAACATTATCAACCATATTCTCATGCTATACTCTACGTCCCTATAACTATTACTTTGTAACCACTAATTGAATTTCCCAATCCCATCGAATGATTTCACCCACTCCCCCAACCCTCTTCCCATCTGGCAACAAACCGAATGTTCTCTATATCTATGAATCTGTTCTGTTCTGCTCTTTCATTTTCTTTGGATTTCATTTATAAAGGAAGAGAATTTACAGCTTTCTTTTGCTTGCAGCTCCACTCAGTGCAATACCTTCCATGATTATTTTATCTTTTTTTTTTTTTTGGGGGGGGGGTGGGTAGTTCCCTGGCTGGGAATTGAACCCAGGCTGCAGTGTTGAGAGCAATGAAGCCTAGCCACTACACCACCAGGGAACTCCCTTTTTTATTTAAATCTTTAATCTGTATAACTTGAAAGAAACTGTTGTTAGATGTGTAGCCATTACCAGTCCATCATTTATAATTTTTGCTTGTTCTTATGTTAAAGAAGTCCCTCTAACATTCCTTATAGCATTGGTTTGGTAGTAATAAACTCTTTCAGCCTTTTCTTGTCTGGAAAACTCTTTATCTGTTCTTCCATTTTGAATGATAGACTTGCTGGATACATTAACCTTGGTTGTAGATCCTTGGTTTTCATCACATTGAGTGTTTTCTGCTGTTCTTTCTGGCCTGCAAAATTTCTGGTGAGAAATCAGTTAAGAGTCAAATAGGTGTCCCCTTATAAGTTACTGCTTGCACTTTTTTGCTTTTCGATTTTTTTCTTTTTCTTTAACTTTTGCCATTTTAATTATGATGTGTCTTGGTGTGTGCCTGTTTGGGATCATCTTGTTTGGGACTCTCTGTGCTTCCTGGACTTGTATGTCTATTTCCTCCACTAGGTTAGAAAAAATTTTTTGTTTCTTTAAACAATGTTTTCTATTCCTTGCTGTCTCTCTGCTTCTTCTGCTACCCCTATGATACAAATGCTGTTATGCTTGATGTTGTCCCAGAGGAGTGTTAACTTATCTTTTTTTTTTGGGGGGGGGGGGTTCTTTTTTCTTGTTGTTCTGATTAGGTGTTTTCTGTTATCTTATCTTCCAAATCACTGATTTGGGCTTCTGCTTCATCTAGTCTGGAGATATCTTCTTTTTCACTTTTTATTTCTCTTATTGTAGTCTTTATTTCTGTCTTGTCTCTTTTAATGGATTCTATGTCTTTATGCTTGCTATCTCTGTATTGAAATTATCACTAATTTCTCTGATCATTTTTATAACCATTGTTTTGAATTTTGTATACAATAAGTTGCCTGTCCCCATCTCACTTACTGTGATTTTCTGTTTTGTTTGTTTGTTTGTTTGTTTGTTTTCCTTTTGAGCTGTATTGCTTTGTTTCCTCATTCCGGCAGCCTCTCTGTTTGTAGACATTCTGCTTCTTAACCAGATACTCACTGCTTCAGTTTCTTTGGGGCTCCCTGTGGATATTGGGAGGAGGTGGAAGCAGCAGACTTCTGGAAGGGTGGGTGGGGTAAGGTAATTAGTACCTTTGTTCCCCAGCATGCATGCGGGCAGTACCAGCTTATGCTTTTCTGTATTCAGTTTGCCCTGAGGTCTCTACCCTGCATTTTGGGATCAGCTGCCTTGAATGCTGGTCCTACAGACAGGGCTGGTCTGGGGCAGAGAAGTGTGGCCAGAGCCCCCTCTCTCCTTCTCCTTCCTGGGCCAGAGTGAGGTCAAGCTGTAGCTTCTCACTGCCCCATTGCTCCCCCTTCTCTTGAAACCAGAGTGAAGTTGAGCCACAGTGTCTCCTGGCACCTAGTTTGTACCTCCTGGGGGCCAAAGTGAGGTCTGGTTGCAGTGTCTCATGGCCCCCAGCTCTAGGCCTCCTTTTTTCTGTCCCACTGAGTAAGGTCAGGAATGCTCACCCTCTTCCTTTTTCCTCCTCTCTCTCATAGCAGCAGATTTCTAATGGAGACCCACAAGTGGCTGTGTCTCTGCACTTCCCCTTCATTTCGTCCTCCAAGTGCCCTTCTTTGCCCATCTGTAGGTACTTCTGTGTGATGAGAAGGTCTCTTTAGTTGTGTTTGTATGTTGTGTAGGGAATCCTTAGTTGAGTTCTAGATATTTTATTTGTTGTGATCTCCATGGGAGTTTTTCATGAGTTCCTCTCATGTTGCCATTTTGTTCCCCCTCACTAAAAACACTCACTTGATTACTGGGCAGGCTAGGCTCAAATATAGTTAAAAGAATATAGACACTTGACCTTGGATAGTTTCAATCATACAGTTGTCACCCAAGTTCTCTTTCAATCACTCTTAGCAGATGGAATTACGTATAATTTACTGACTGATGCAGTTGGGTCAGGCCTGGGGCAGGGGTGTGAAGAGCTGCTGTGTCCTCAGAGCTGGGCAATGTCTGCTCCAGCACAGCTGAGGCGACAGAAAGTTCCTGCTCTGGACACCTCCTTCTCCACGCTTGCTACCCTCTCCCTCCTCTTCCTAAAGCCAAAACTGGTGCTGGTGGCTGGGACTGAAGGCTCTGAAGTTTGATAGTAATTTTTAAAATTAAAGTTAGTTTTAAAATTATTATGCATTTGTATACATTATAATTAAACTTTATGTTAATTATTTTAAAATTAAAATTATGTAAGTTGAATGATTATTTGGTATTCATATTTATTTAGTCTTTTTAAAAATTGTATTTTCAGTATTTTTCAAAGTGTTAATTTAGTATGCTATTACTTTTATTTTTTATACAATTGGCTATCATCTTTTTCAATGTTCTATTTTATAGTTATTAATTTGAAATTTGGACACTGAAATGACAACTGTTTATATTATAATATTTTTATTTGAGAAATCATTTCATTTACAGAAAACTGAGAGATGATTCTACTAAATGGAAGTGATTTTAAATTTTAATATTTAATATTAAATAGTGAATAGGTTATAACCCATATTATTTCTCAGGTCCTGTCATGTTCTAACTCCAATTACCTGTATGTGATAAATGTGATTTATCAGCATACTCATTCAATTCATATATATGATTCTTTTTAAGTTTCACTAAATTTAGATGTGATAAAATTATGGGCCTAATTAACTTTATTTCATTCTGGTACATAAAACATTTTTTTAAATTAAACACGTTTTCCATAATAAGATTCTGCTTATATTTTAACACTACAAATTGCAATTTTATAGTTTTAGTATCAATTGTTCTACATCTTTTGAATTCTCATAATGTAATTTCTATGGAGATTTCCTTGGTTTTATAGGAATATGTTTCGATGTCTTTTTATTCCTAGTTATAATTTGAAAAACTTCAATCTGTTAAGATATTCAAAAGTCAATGTTTTGGTGTCTTCACTGAGTGAATGCTCTGATAAAAGACTACTAAATTATTTTGAATAAAACAACCTTAATTTAGTGGATGTAGTTAGGAACAAAAATTTACTACCATTATTCTAAAATATATATGGAAAGGAAAAGGTTTTACAATAGCCAAAACAATTTTGAAAAGAAGAATGAAGTGGGAAAAATTATTATTCCACAAAGTTAAGATTTATATAGCTATAGTACCAATACAAATATGTCAAGTTAATTTTTATCAAAGGAGTAAAAACAATTTAATTAAGAAGAAATCATCTTTTCCAAAATTGGTGCTGAAGCAAATGGACAACTATAGGCAAAAGAAATTAAAATAGTACAAAAAAAACCCTTATCAAAACCCAAAATGGCTCATTCCCATTGACTTAACTATAAAACCAAAAAAATATAATGCTTCAAGAATGAAAGTAAAAGGGAGAGAATTTTCAGTGTTTAACACTAGACCAATATTTCTTGATACCAAAATTATTGCCCACAAAAAGAAAAATTGACATGCAGGCCATCTAGAAAAAAATCTAGCCATTGTCAATACAAAATGAGACAGCTTATGGCTGGACACTTTTTAGACAACCCTTATATAGTATCTAATAATAATTTTAAAAAACACTCTGTTAAAGACTATTAAAATGATTGAAAAGCCAAATTACACACTGCAAGAGAATATTTACAAACCACATATCTGCTGAGAACTTGTATCTAGACTATAAAATAATTATCAAAACATAACAGTAAAAATCAGCAAAAGACTTATGTAGGCACTTGATCAAAGAATATATATGATGACAAATATATACAACATCATTGGTCATTAGGAAAGTGCAAATTAAAACTATAATGTGATATTACTGCATGTGTGTCAGAATGGTTATCAGAGGTTAGGAATGGAGTGAGGCACTCAGTGGAGTGATTGTGTTATCAAAGAACATGGAGGTGTACAGGTAAATATGTTGTGATAATATTGCATAGAGTTATAAACACACATACACACACACACACACACACACAAATGAGTGTGTAAGTGTGGAAGTCTCATAAGCTCTGTTGATTGTATCAATGTGAGCTTCCTGATTTTGATATTGTTATCAATCAGCCCTGGTACAATCTGGCTGTCACAGCAAATGGTTACCAAGAGTAACAGCACTAAATATTTCCTGCATTGCTTAAACCAGAAAGAATTACATGATCTTAACTGCTGGAGTTTGAATACATATTTCCAAATCAGTGATTGCCCTTCATGCTGTCCTTGAACATGAGACATTAATTTGTTGCTTCCGTAAGGACAAAGAAGGAAAGAAAAGGAAGTTATTACTTCTTGTTTTTTAAGTTAACCATATGCTTAAAGAAAGAATTTTATTTACCCTGTCTTTGCCTCACACAGTACTAAGAAGGACCACAGCACAAATTGAAGCACAAGGTGGAGATGCACAAAGTGTTCTTTAATTTTATTAATAATAATACTTTGCTAAACTGGATGAAATGTTTATGTAAGAGCAGGTGTTCTCCCTACTTATACAAATATGGTTCATTTATCTCATTTCTTGAGAAGTCTGAAGGTTAGAATTCCAAGGTCTGTGTATTTGTTCAATGGTCTCATGAAGAAACTAGATTCTTTATTTTTGATCCAACATTTCTTTATTTGTTTATCTTTTATCTTCATGGTCAAAAGATGGTTGCTATACCTCCAGAAATGATTTTCTTTTTCTAGAAGAAAGAATGCTGAAGAAACCAGTTGTTCCTTTCTGTGGGGCTAATACTTGTCAGCATTTAAATATGAGGGGGATCCCCCCAAATAAAGTTTATTTATAAAAAAATTTTATTTATTCTTAAATGTTTAAACTTCAATCACCTTCAAAATACTCTCTGTTTGATGTAATATACCTATTGAGATGCTTTTTCCATTACTCAAAACAATGATTAAACTCGTCAATTTTGATGCCTTTTAGTGCTTCTGCCATTTTTTGTTTCACCTCTTCCACGTGGGCAAAATCTTTCTCTTTGGGGATTTTTTCATCTGCGGAAAGAGGAAAAAAAAAGTCATGCAGAGCAAGATCAGGTGAATAGAGAGGGTAGAGCATGGGAGTCATGACATTTTTGTGTCAAAAATTGGTGAACATTTACTGTGGTGTGTGCTGGTGTGTTGTTATGCTGCATGTTGTTTGCATAAATCACCCATCATGAAATGGGCAAATATGTTGAAAGAGTCTCCAAAAAAATTAATTAAAGCAGAATGCAGCCTGTCACACCACCACCAGCTGGTACACCGATGCACGTAGGTTCCTAGAATATGCACCTAGTAAGGGAAGCCTGTACTTTAAGAAGCCCACCCTCCAGAAGATAATTCTTTTTTGGGAGGTTCCCCCTTTTATGCTTAACTCAGTCACATTAATAGAAGTCTCTCCCATTGTCTCAAGCCTTGTTTCTATGCCCATTGTATCTTCCCTTTTTGTCATAACCTAAACATTTCATTCACTCTTCCTCTTCCATGTCCAACCCGTGCCCTGTAACTGTTTCTATTTAGGTGATACAGTAAAGCCTTCTTTCTGAAGCAAATGGAAATTTTGATTCTTAGTTTACCTGACTTTCTATAGTACATGGTTCTTATCAAGCTCCTCCTCCACCCCTCATTTCTGGAACCAATCTGTATTCGTCTGCTTGGCCTATTGTAAGTAAACATCACAAATTTGTTGGCTTAAATGTCAGCCATATACTTGTATTTCCTCTCAGTTCTGGGAGCTGCAAGATGGAGACTGAGGTGATGGCTAGCTTGATTTTTGATGAGATCTCTCTTCCTGATTTGCAGATAATTGCCTTTTTGCTGAGTCCTGACATGTTTGTTTGTTTGTTTGTTTTTTCTGTGCATGTACAGAATGAGCACTCTGGTCTCTCCCTCTCTGTCTCTCTAACACATACACACACACATCAAATAAGTATGGAAAATTTTATAATATGTGATATAATGAGACTTTCTGGAGGAAGTAGACGACTTTCCCCCAAAAAAGTCCTAAAATGACTTGAAAAAGCAAGAAAAGTATTTTAATTGTCATTAAGGGGTAGGATTGGGGTGCCAGTTGCTGTGCATAGAGAGGCTTGCATGTTTCAAATCTCCCACTGGCACCAAATGAGTGAACATCTGGGCTTCACATCAGCTTGACCAGATGTGAGGCAGAACAGGGAGAGGAGTGAAGCTTAAAAGCTGTCAAACATCAAAAAATTGACTCAGACTCTTTATTTCGTGGCATCAGGAGCTTAACTGAGCAGGGAGAGCAAAGCTGAGTTGTCAGGTGTCAGAGTAGCCCATTAAAGCAAGAAGCCAAAAATGAGAGTTAAGCCTATAGATGAGCAAGAGGCTAAAACTGGAGTCCAAATCCCCCCACCCTTGCCTGCTGTATTTTCCTGATGGAAGGTCACACTAGTAGAGAGTCAAGTGAGTAAGTGCAGATGTGAGGGTCATCTTATTGCTGAGGGAGCCCCGAACTTAAGGCAGTTTCATCAACCCTGGTGCAGAGGACAGCATGAGACAGAAGGGCTAGGACTGGAAAACTACTGGGTATTGAGTCAGAGTAAAGTGTCATTAAAGACTTCCCTCTAAAGACCTCTGCCCAACACCTCAGATAAAGAGACCTAAGAATAGAGTCATCAGGGCTAGCAATCTAACTTGTGAGAGAGCATCACCCACCAGGGGGGCCTGACTCCTTGACTGCAACCACTTTAGAGACTGCAGTGCGTTGTGCATGGTGTCTGGTGTGGGAAGCACAGCTTCCTAGTGAAGCCTGCCAGGTAAATGACCCACGGTCAGGCCAGAAAAATCACACATAGAATTTTAACCAGAATCCAGACGCTTCACATGGTCCTTATCCTATGAAATTATAATCATATGTCAGACCAAGGGGGAATGAACCACATCTAATCAAATAATTACTTTAAGAAGGCATATTTTACTATTCACCAGTTATATTATTTTTGAAATATTCTGACCATTCATTTCAGCTGATTATTCCCTCTTCATGTTATAAGTCAACATACTATTTATATTGGAAAATTTAGTCATGTTTTAATAACCTGTACTTATGAATATGTTTTGTAGACAGAAATTTTTATTAACACACTCACAAAAGCGTATTTTTAGCACATTAGTCATTAATGTGGAATAGTCATCAAGAGCTTTCCTTTAAGATAGGAGTGGCAAGTAGTTTTAAACACACAGGCTTTCAAATTTCATAGACATGAGATCAAGTCTAAATGCTGAGTTTATTATATAAGCCTCAATTTTATTATCTGCAAATACATTTCATAAAAGGATTAGTTATGAAGATGAAATGAGACAAAACAACAAATATACTTTCTGGCATAGTGTACAGACAAATAAATGATTAATAAACGGGTCAGGTACAATGTGCATATCTTATTTCTATTCATAGTCCTGAAGGCATTTATAATAATACCATGAGTAGACTTAAGAATGATGAATCACATAATGAGTGAAGGAGAGGATGTATGGACCTCTTTAAGGTTCATTTTCTCTCTTAATTGAGAAGTTTCTTCTTGTTCACTGCTTTGCAGGCTTATTTTCCTGACTTACATCTCTTTAAAATGTTCAAAATTATTACAAGGAATCTCATGACTTTTGTAGGGAGGCAAGGAGTCAAAGAAGAAGTTTCTCTATGCATTCCTCTTGGAGAAGAAGACCAAATTCATAGTATATTAGATTTCTGATAAAATATTTTGCTCCCAAATTATTAGCATTCTTGGCATATTATTTCTGTATCTATCATCTAATATTTCCTTCTCACATTGTTTACCTGAGACATGGGCATGAGTCTTGAACACATATGAGTATAAACAGGATCATTAAGGCAAAATGGATGGTCTTCTCCAACTATTATACTCATGATAATATGGTCTCTTCACAATGGGGCACATGCCATTTAAATTGAACTAAATTTATTTAAAATATTTTATCAATTTGTACTTCTTATTAGAAATTAGTGAATTAAAAATAAATAAGATATATTTTCTGCCATTGAAAAATTACAATCAGCTCAGCATTTAGGTACAGTGGTCACTCTTATTTTCAGGGAATTGATTTCAAGACCCCCTGTGGATACCTGAAACCATGGATACTACTGAACTATATATATATACATACATGTATGTGTGTGTGTGTGTGTATATATACACACACACTAAGTTTTTCTTACATATAAATAACTATGATAAAGTTTAAGTTATAAATTAGGCATGTTAAGAGATTAACAACAATACCTAATCATAAATAGAACAATTGTAACAATATACTTTAATAAAAGTTATGTAAATATGGTCTTTCTCAAAATATCTATTGTGCTGTACTCACTCTTGTGATGATATAAGATGATAAAATGTCAGACTTGTGGCTGAATCTGTATGATCATTTCTTATTTGCAGTAAATGGCATTATGTCACTAATTTCAGGGGGTCTGCTGAAGTCTTTCTATAGGCTCCATGTTTTCTAGCACAACACATTGCCGTAAAGCAGAACAAATTTTCTGTTCATGTCTTCCACCCACACATTTAATGGCTTTTCCATTTTAATTAAGTATTTATCACACGCTGTGGCTGCAAGTTTTGCAGTTGAAGGTAAGACAGCAAAACGAAAGATTTATTTTCTATTCTTCACAAATTTCAAGGATAAAAGAATTGTTTTTACTCTAGACCTTAGCAAATGCAACGTACATGTTTTTCATTCCTTAAGTCAAAAACTTTCATTTTTCACTTAAGTGCCTCATGACTTCTCTTTGGTATATCCAAACTGCCAGTATCAGTTCTTTTGCACTTTGGGATCATTAAGTAGGCAAAGATGACTTGAACGCAAGCACTGCAATATCCTTACCATCAAGCTGATTAGTGAGAGGTCAACCCAGTGAGTAACTAGCAGAACATCTACAGCATGGCAATGCTGGACAAAGGGAGAAGTCATGTTTAGGGTGGGGCAGAACCATATCCTAAAGATTTTCTCATGCTACTCAGAATGTCACACAATTTTAAAATTATGAATTGTTTACTTCTGGAATTCTTTATTTAATATATTTTTATTTTGTTTCTTTATCTTTTAAGATTTTTCTTAAAGACATACCTAATGTACAATATTATATTAGTTTCAGGGGTAAATCATAGTTATTCAACATTTAAAAACCTAAAGAAGTGATCACCATGTTAAGTCCAGCAACCATCTGACACTGCACTATGCTGTCACAGTATTATTGACTATATTCTCTATGCTATACATTACATCCCCATAATTTATTTGTTTTGCACTCAGAAATGGGAAACTCTTATTTCCCTTCAACTTTTCCCTCCTTTTTGACACTCAATATTATTTTGTATTTGTTTCAAGTGTACAACATAAAGGTTAGACATTTATATAATTTAAGAAGTGATTCCCCTACTAGTACAGTGCCCATCTGGCATTATACATAGTTATTACCATATCATTGACTATTTTCCCTATACCTTAAATCTCTGTGACTATTTTTTAACTACCAATTTCTGTTTCTTAAAACCTTCACCTTTTTACCCTGCCCCCCAACCCCCTCCCATCTATCATGCCAATAAATCTAGTACCCATCTGCCACCATACCTATAATCAATATAATATTATTGATTATATTCATTATGCTATACCCTACAACCCTATGAATACTTTGTAACAAATAATTTATAATTCTTAATCTCTTTCTCTTATTTACCCAACCTCCCAAACACCCTTTCATTTGGCAATTCTCAAAATGTTCTCTATATCTATGAACTTATTTCTGTTCTGTTTGTTTGTTTGTCTTGTTCTTTACATTCCACATATAAGTAAAATTACATTGCATCTGTTTCTCTCTGTCTGACACTCCACTTAGCACAACACCCTCTAGGCTCGTCCAAGCTGCCACAGATGGCAGGAACCCATTCCCTTCCAGGCCCGAGCAATACTCCATTTACATATGTACCACCTCCTCTTTGTTCATTCACCCATCTACAGACACCAGGCTGCCTCCACATCTTGGCCATTGTAAACAAGCTGCAGTGAACATATGGGTGCACTTGTCCCCTCAAAGTAGCATTTTGGGTTTATTTGGACAAACACCCAGAAGTGGAATTACTGGGTCCTTCTTTGTCTCTCATTCCAGCCTTTGTTTTATTTATTTTTTATTTTTTTAAATTCATTTTTATTGTTAGACTTATTGGGGTGATATCTGTTAGCAAGGATTACACAGGTTTCAGGCATACAATTCTACAGTGCATTGTCAACTTGTTGTATAATAATTTCACCACCCAGTGTGATTTCTCTTTCCATCACCCTATATCTAGCTTCCCCTCCCTCCTCTCCCACCTCCTCCAGCCTTTGTTTTAAAGTCTATCTTGTCTGGTACAAGTATTAATACCCTAGCTTGCTGTTTTTTTTTTGTTGTTGTTGTTGTTGCTTGTTTGTTTCCATTTTCATGAAATCTCTTTCTCCATCCCTTCACGTTCAGTCTGTGTGTGCCTTTTGATCTGAAGTGAGTCTCCTGCAGGTCACACATGTATAGGTCTTATTTTCTTATCCTTTCAACCACCCTATCTTTTGATTGGATCATTTAATCCATTTATAGTTAAAGTAATTGTCAATAGATATGTACCTTTGACATTTTATTATTCATATTTTTTATCTTTTACTTCTTCCTCTTAAAGTCTTCTCTCTAACGTTTCTTGTAATACATGCGGGTTTGGTGGTGATGAACTCCTTTCGCTTTATCTTGTCTGGGAAGCTCTTTATCGGGCCTTTAATTTTAAATGATAGCTTTGCTGAGTAGACTAATCTTGGTTGTAGTTCCTTCCTTTTTATGCCTTTGAATATTTTGTGCCAATGCCTGCTGGTCTGCAAAGTTTCTGTTGTGAAGTTAGCTGACAGTTTTATGGGAGTTTATTGTAAGTAACTAAGTGCCATTCTCTTGCTGTTTTCAAGATTCTCTTTTTGTCTTTAACCTTTGGCATTTTTAAATTATGCTGTTTCTTAATGTGAGCATCTCTGAGTTCATCTTGATTGAAACTCTTTGTGCTTCCTGTGCTTGAGAGTACTAATTACCTGATTTCCCATTAATGGAGAGTCTACAGTATTTGGCACCCCTAACCCATTGCCCACCCCCATCTCCTCTCATTTCTTATCACGTTTTCTTCTCTTCTTGCATTTTCATTCTTTCCTTTCTTCCTACCTATAACTGACACCTAAGATTTCCAAATAAGAGATGTCAGGACTGCCACCATCATGAACCATTGTTTGCTTTCTTTTGACTTTTACAGGAATCTGTGCTCACCACCTTCACCTATTCAGCTCACTTTGTATCTATCCCTATGTCTGGAATGCCCTGCAACCTCCTGTTGGAATCGTCACCTATTGAAATCTCAGCGGTACTTGGAAGCCTACTGAAAGTTGCCCAGCAAAGTATTGCCTCACAGAGAAGCAATGTCCTCAGCAGGAAGTGATCCCTTGCTTCTCTGAACTGTTGCCATCTTGGCTTATAATTTTCTCATGTCATTTTTCACTTTCCTTCAGCAGTTTCACCTACTGATACTATATTATTTTCCTATAGTAATTAATTTTCCTATAGACAGCTGTTTGAAATCCTGGGTATTTGTGAGCAAAACATACATTGCCCATAGCCATTCCTGAGGAAACACCAGCTAAGTCTGGCCTCTGAGCTCTTCAACTTTTTGCAATATTTTTAGATATTCTTTGTACTTTAATAACAACTGATATATAACACTTTATATTTAAACACATTTTTCCATGTCATTTCTTATTTAGTCCTCAGAAGGATTTTGTCATATAATTATTATATTTTTATTAGCTCTACTTTATAGATGAAATAACTTAGAGAGTTAAGGGGCCTGATGAAAGTAATACAATAGTAACTTGTTGATCAAGTTTACAAATTTCACCCACTGCTTTTTGCTGATGGTGTGTCATCAGTAAAAACTGGGGATGTTTATGGGATATCTTATTAAAGCGATAAGCAAAATCAAGTATTTGGTATACCTTCTCCACTGTGCTACACATTTAGACAATACTATAGTCTTCAGTATCTTGGAGTTCTTTACCTATTAACAAACTATCCCAATAATATATTGCACCCTTATTGGTCGAAACCAGCTCACTTATTTTCCTAATTGACCTTTAATATCTATGTAATTCTAGTGATTTGTCTAGTAGTTGATAATGAATACCATGTCAAAGGTACAAGATTCTGGGAACTCACAAACAAGAGATCAGAGAAAATCAAATATCTCTATTTCAGGGCAAGGGTCTTACCATCAGGTAAAAAGTTTCTTGAAGATATTCCATCTTATAATGATGAGAAGAGACAAATTAACACAGTATTGTAAAATACTATAATGGCAGAACAGATTTTTAATCTAATTTATAAAAACCTATTGAAAATGTATAATTTTGAGCTAGGTTGAAAACACATATGGCTTCATTCCTACGGATCCAGCCAGAAATCAAGAAATCAACAAATCAACTCTGATATTCTTAATTCAGATAGGTTTTTGTCTACTTATGAATTGTTTTAACTCTAGAGAAATAAAAGTTTCTATAAATAGGGTCCTGGCAAAAACAATACCTCCAATTTAAGAAATTCTCTTCTCCTTAATTAGATTTTAAGATTCCTGTGCTCAACAAACATTGGTCGCAGATCTTTTCTATCCTTCTTCAGTATCTCACTGACTCATACAGAAAATGCCTAATGAAAGCTCCTTGCCTTGAATTGGATTAATTCAAAAAAGATAAATGGACAGAAACAATTTCACATTCAGCATATACATGACAATATTCTTATCAAGAAGTCAGGCTGAAATAGTGCTCTGTATTAGATAGGAAAGGTTTGATTCTTGCTCTGATCCCTTCAACTATCCCAGTGTATTTTGCAGGTAGTAGACCAATTGAAATCCCATTCACATACAGGAAAACTGAAGCACATAACTTACTTTCCAAAAAATTATTAAGATATAAGTTATAACAGCTCATCAGAATATTTGGTATCCTCGGATTTCTGGTCAAGATGGTGGAATAGGTTAACTGCTGTGCATATCTACTGCATATCATGACCACATCAAAATTAAAACTAAACTACAGAATAACTATCATTGAAAATCACCTGAAATCCACAGAACAGAAGACCTGCAACTAAGGACATACCAATGAAACTATGTGGAAGCTGGTAGAATGGGTGAAAATGTGCAATGGATAATCCCACACCCACATGTAATCTTTAAAAATTAGGAGGGATATCTCAGCTGCAGAGGTCTCCCTGGAAAGAGTGAGGGGTCCCATCCTCATACCAGGATCCACAGCGCACTATTTCAGTGATGGGGGCAAAAACCTCCCCACAAGTTTGGGCTGTGAGAACCAGTGGAGATTGTGGCTGAGTGAGACAGAGGGCAGTGGAATCTCAGATATTTTTCATAAAGGGCTCACACATGAACTTACTCTTATTTACTAATGGACTCCCTCTCTCTGAGTTCCATAGCTAAGAGAGCAGCTTGAAAGGCACCAAGGGCTTGTATGTCTATTTCCTTTATAAGTTTAATGAAGTTGTCCATCATTATTTCTTCAAATAGATTATCAATTCTTTGGTCTCTATCTTTTGTTTCTAGTACCCCTATGATGCAAATGTTGGTACAATAGGTGTTGTCTCAAAGACTTCTTTAACAATTTGTATTGTATTGAGTTTTTTGTTTGTTTGTTTGTTTGTTTGCCATTCTGATTGGGTGTTTTCTGCTACCTTATCTTCCAAAACACTGATTTGATCCTCTACTTCTTTTAATCAACTGCTGGTTCCCTGTAAGGTGGTCTTCACTTTAGTATTCTTTATATCTAATAGGTTCTATTTTTATATTTTCTATCTCTATTTTGATATTTTCTATCTCTTTGTTAAAATTCTCCCTGAGATCCCGTCTCATATCTATACTCAGTGTTTTGAACTTTGCATCTGTTAGATTGCTTGTGTCCATTTTGGTCAGTTCTTTTTCTGGAGTTTTGTTCTTTTCTTTCACTTGGGACATGTTTTTTTGTTTGTTTGTTTGTTTGTTTTGTCTTCTGATTTTGGCTGCCTCCGTGCATTTGTTTCTATAGAATAGGTAGGGCTGCTATATCTCAGCTATGGTTTTTGTGTGGGTTGTATGTGCCCTCCAATTGTAGTTTAGCCTTGTTTCCTCTTTGAATGTCAATGAGAAGGAATGGCCCTCAGACTGATTGGTTGTGAGGACTGCTGGGAGTACAGTAGAGAAGCTGTTGTGCAGTGGCTGACCTAACAGAGCAGGTTTCACTTTGGTAGGGTTCTGATGCCTGCCCAGTCTGCCCTTTGTGTGTGTCATATGTGAAGATGGTTGTATGGTGCTCTGAAGTGGCCTGAAGTTGGTGATTGGTTGTGTTGAGTCTGGGGCTTCTTGGATAGGGGGCTCTGTTGCAGGACAAAGTCAGCTACCATCTCTGCCCTGCTTAGGTTCACTTGGTATGAGGTACAAAGTAATTTACAATGATTGCCACTTGGACTGCACTTGGAGGTGCCTGAGAGAGGCTCAGTTGTGAACTATGTCTGGCTACTGTTAGTGCCAGGCTTGGGCCTGCTTAGCAACCAGTACAGGGTTTGCTAAGACCAGATATTGCTTGTTTAGGGTTTGTGAATCTTTGAAAGATTTAAAGAAAGTCTGCAACATGAGCCCAAACATGCAATTTGTATAAAAACAAAACCTAAGGAAGTAGCTTGGGTGGGCCTGCAAGTTGTGTGGGGAAGGTCTCTGTGAATCAGCAGGTCAGGCCAAAAGATGTTAGCTAGGTTAATGGAGATTCTGATATGGCACTAGCCTGAAACTGCATTCTGTTTGGGAGAGGGCTCAACAAATGAACAATAGCTTCTGCCAGCACTTTTGTCTAAGCTGTCTCTGAAGCCAAGCTATAGATTTCCTCCCAATATGTCCCTAGTGCCTTCCAAGCTGCTGTCCCAGCACTGGAGCTTATAGTATATGAATCCATCATTGAGTAAGTCTATGCATGGGCCCTTGAAAAGAACACTGGGGACTCTAGCCACCCTCTGTCTCACTCAGCCAGAATCTCTGCTAATTTTCACAGCAGATATTGTGGGTACATCTCTTCCTGGAATTGGAGCCATGGACTAGGGTGCCTACAGTGGAACTGGGATCCTATCCTTTTTTGGGGGCGGGGTGGGGATCTCTGGGGTTGGGGATATCTGCAGCCGAGATACTCCTCCCTATTGTTAAGTGCCATAGGTTGGTGTGGGACTAGTTCATTCTTCATCTCTTCCCCAACTACCAGTCTCAAGGTGGCTTCTTCTTTCTATTCTTACTTATAAAACTTCTGTTCAGTGAAAATTCACACCATTCTCAATGATGATTGTTCTGTAGTTTAGCTGTAATTTTGATATACAAGCATAGCATTTATAACTAGGAGTGCAATTGCTGAGTCTTATGGTAACTATATCAATTGTTTGAGGAATTGCCAGACTCTTTTCCAAATGACTGCCCAAATTTACGTTCCCACCATCAGTGTATGAGGTTTGCAATTTCTTCTTGTCCTTGTTAACACTTGTTATTATTATTTCTTTTTATTATAGCCATCTTATTGGGTAGAAAGTGACATCTCATTGTTCTTTTGATTTATAGTTTCCTAATGGCTAAAGATGAGCATCTGTTTGTGTGCTTATTGGTCAGTTGCAATTTCTTTCTTATAAAAATGCCTTTTCAAATTCTTCACCCTTTTTCAATGGGGTTATTTGTCCTTTTATTATTAAGTTGTATTCTGAATTAAACTCCCTTTTCAGATATGTGATTTGCAAATACAGTTGATTCTTCTTATTCATGGATTCCTTATTTTCACATTTCCCTATTCATTAAAATTTATCTGAAACCTGAAATCAATACTTGATGGCAAAAATTTGAGTTGTTTGATATATACATTTTTAGATGAAATGTCACAAAGCAACGTTCTGCCTTTTTTCTTTTTTCCAGCTCTCCTACTACAAACAAGTATCCATTTTTTTGGTTTATTTAGTGTCAGTTTTTGTACTTTAGTTTGTCATTTTGCTGTTTAAAATAGCTCCAAGTGTAGTGCTGAAGTGCTGCCTAGTGTTTCCAACCATAAGAAGACGGCGATGTGTCTTATGGAGAAAATATGTATGTTAAATAAGCTTCATTTAGGCATGAATTAGAGTGGTGATGGCCATGAGTTTAATGTAGTGAATCAACCATATATATTAAATAAGATGTTTTTAAACAGAAACTCACATAAAAGAGATTATGTATTGACTGATGAAAAGGAATATTGTAACCAATATCTCTCAGGAACCTAATCCTTAGGTTTCCCCTTGGAGACAAAGATTTAATATTTGCTAATTCAATATTTGTAGTGACTTTGTAGAATGTAATTATTGTGAATAATGAGAATTGAATATATTCTTTTCATTCTGTGGGTTGCCTTTAGTTTTCTGATAATATAATTTAAAGTATAAATAATTTTAATTAAAATAAACACCAACCTATCCATTTTTGTTTTTGTTGTCGTCATTGTTGTTTATGCACTTGGCATCATAGCTAAGAATATTTTGCCAAACTCAAGGTCATAAACCCCCATGTTTTCTTCTAAGATTTTTGTATTTTTTAGTTCTTACATTTAGGTCTCTGATCCATTGTGAGTTGATTTTTATGTAGTGTGAAGTAAAGATTCAATTGCAATCTTTCGCATATGGCTATGGAGTTGTCCCAGTACCATTTATTTAAAAAAACAAAAACAAAAAAACCCCCAGAAAAACAATTTTTCCTATTGAATGGCCTTAACACTATTGTTGAAAATTAGTTGACCATAAATATAAGGTTTTATTTCTAGACCCTCAATTATTTTTCCATCAAATTATATGTCTATTCTGGTGCCAATGACATATTCTCTTGTTTACTCTTGCTTTGTAGTAAGTTTTGAAATCAGGAAGTGTGAGTCCTCCTATTGTGCTTGTTATTTTTTTTTCTGAGATGATTTTTGTTCTTCTGGGCTTCTTGTAATTTTTGTAAATTTTAAAATCAACTTGTCAATATTTATAAAGAAGTAAGCCAGAAATCTGATGGGATGTCATTGAGTCTGTAAATCAGTTTGGGGAGTATTGCCATCTAATCAATGTTAAATATTCTTATTTAAAAACATGGGGTATTTTTCTAAGCATTTAGCTCTTGTTTCTTTCCTTTCAACAATGTTTTGTAGTTTTTAGAATATGTTTTGTATTTTTTTCTTACATTTATTCCTGAGTATTTTTCTTAATAAGCTGAGTTTTCTAGTTGTTCATTGTAGTTCATCCATTCTTATTTGTTTATAATCTCGCAAGCATGCTCTGTTGTTTTATGCTTTTGGACTTGGACCCTCACAGATACTGTTCCTTCTGCTTGGAAATTCTCCCCACCCCAGGTGTAATTGTTGCATTTTTGTGTATCATTTAAGACTCAGTTCTTCCTCCATAAGCATTCTCTGATCATTTTCACTACCTTTCTTTTTTCAACAGCAAAAGAATGAGTTGATTGCAGATTTTATTAATCAAATTTGAATATTAAAATAACAGCTCAGTAGTAAAAAGCATGAGTTGTATTTTTTTATTAGGCACATCTGGGTCTAAATTCCACTTTTACCATCACCTTTAATTTTGCACAACTACTTGAGTTCTCTGGACCTCAGTTGTCTTATCTATAAGATGAGTACAAGGTACATTACTTTTTACATCTATTTCTTTACTTCACAAGCTTGTTGAGAGGATTATACATATGTGTTAATACGGGCAAAGCAGTTAGAACAGTTACTGACCCATTGTAAGTCTTTATTATTTTCATCTTTCTAGTTCTTAAGCCCATGATATTTTTACCAGTCTATATTGTTCCCATAAACCGTGGTTTTTAAATAGTTCTTACTGGAAAAATTATGATGGTTGGTGTTATGATGATAGCTCTTTCAACTGGAATTCAGTCCTGAAGGAGAACACTGAATGTTTTCCTTTTCCAATGAAACTATCTGGATAAGATTCAGTTACCTCAACATTAGCCAAATGTCAAGGTTTTTCTAGCTATCCTTTGAGAGTTGCCTTATTAGAAATGACTGTTCTTTCATTAAATATACTTTTATACTATAACTTCTTGATTTTTGAATAATTGTCAGATGTCCTGATAATTCTAATGGCTGTTATAAGTTAGTAAATTCTGCAGGTGATAAATGCTTTGAGGTTTAGTTTTGAATATTATCCACTTTTTATGAATAACTTAGCACTTAGTAGTACCATGGTCACACTGACTTTAAAATTTGTGGTGATGATTTAAGCAAAGAATCCTGGGTATAAAATTCTTAGAATATTCTCAAGAATATATGGTTTGAAAGTGTATTTGAAAATATATTTTTTCATAAAGGAAATCAAATTTCTTTTATGGTTTTAATAATAATACATATTTCAGTAAACCTAAAACCTCACAAGATGTTCTGTGTCCCTGTTCAAATGAGCAGTTGCTCAAAAAATTATAACTCATTAAGCTCATTTATGAAATATATTTTATTTATACTAACTGTGTATGATTTATACCAAGAGCTATCAAAAATGATGTTGCCTCTTTTTTGGAAAACAAACCAAAGAATGTGCCAAAAGGGGACTTATTATGTGCTGCAAATGTTATGAAAAACAACTTTGACTTTGGAATCAAATTTTAAAATACTATGTCCAATAAATTCACAAGTTCATTCAATTTATTTAAACATTTGTCTGCTATGTTTTCTTTTTCTTTTTTTAACTTGAGTACTAGTCTTATCCCTCTCTTATTGGCTAGAGCCCTGAGGGTTGTAGATTATATATTGTATTAATGCAAACTATTTGACCCTATATTTTCCTAGAGTTGTATACTAGTGGGAGCTTGAATCTTATGAATGGTATAGCCAATGTAAGTGGCTTTTATACCTCTGAAGTACATTCACTCTCTCTTTTGATACTCATGCCCTTTCATGACCACAATTCCCTATTCTCCTTGCTCACAAGATGTTATTTTCTTTCTTTCTTTCTTTCTTTCTTTCTTTTTTTTTTTTTTGTATGTGGGTAGTTCCCTGACTGGAAATCGAATCCAGGCCACAACATTGACAGCGCCAGTGCCAAAGCCTTAAGCCACTACTCCACCAGGGAACTCCCTCACAAGATGTTCTTATTCACCTGAACATCATTTCCCATGATATATTGTCTTGTCTTATCCAAAGTCTTATTTTACAATACTCAAGTTAAATTACTTCTGCACAACATGTTGTGCACTTAATGTCATTTCTTACTAGGGTGTTAATGGCAGTGAAGAACAAAATTATAAGGTTTTGCCTTACAGTTATTCTTGCACCCTGGAATAATCTGTGGAGATTCTATAATGAAGATTTGTTGTATTCTTTCAATCATACATTTGTTCAGTTATTCAATCATTCTTGCATAAAAAATAATTATTGTTACATACCCTGTGCCAGGCATTCTTCATGTCTCTGAATGCACATTGAAACTTCTCCAATTTGTCAAGTCATTCCCTGTCATCTGCTTGGCTCCAAAACTGTTGCAAAGTTTGAGGGAATCTGTGTAAGTTACAAAGAACCCTGTCTATGATAGAAATGTTATGCAATGAAATCTTCTTTCCTTTTACCTGCTTTTTGAAAACTAGCTCCAGAGGACCATGCTTTTAGAATTGTCAGGATACTACTGCAAGGAGTCAAATATTTAGTCAATTCTTTCATCAACAGATCATTGCTCACAAAAGTTCTTCTGAACCAACTCTATAATCTGTGTTCGCAAACTCATCTCATTTGCAATTCTGACACCAACCAAGGCTGTGAGAATTTAGGAAACTTATATCAATTTCGATGGCTTAATATCATTTTTCTTGGTTTATGTAAAGGTGACTTGCTGGGTATACAATAAGCCTGGTTCCTCAGATCTAACTGCTTAGACTATGCCTAATTTTTGTGAGAATAATCTGTCTTACTATGCTGTACTAGAACCTACATTTCTATCTTTTCTTTCTATGGTCAAGGCCTTAGTTTATCAAGGATTGAAGTTCTTTTATTAGTAGTGTAGCCCTCATAGAAGGCCTGCGTTAGTTTAATAGTTGCTTCCATGTCTCTCTAACATTTGCTTCTTCTTTATTTATTTATTCATGTATTCAATCAGTATTTTGTTTGTTAAAGAATGTTCCCAGGTGCTGATTCTAGCTATGAAGATTCAAAGTGCCTTAGATTATGCCTCCTAGAAGCAGATATTGAGATGAGAATTTTTATGCAAGTGGTAAAAACTGAAATGCTATAGAGGTGGGAGAGAAACAAATTGGTGAGGAAGAAACTAAGCAAATAAGTGATTTTATGAGGCAATCTGGAGAGTGAATTGTTCATATAAGTTATTCTCCCCATTGGCAATGGGGCTGGGATGTTATACCCATGTGGGCAATCACTGGTTTATAATAGACTACCCCAGGGTTGAGAGTGAGTGGAGTTTAATGTAAACTTCCAAATACCTCTAGACAGTTCTGTTGGGCCAAGTCATGTCCTGCAGTCATTTATAATAATACTATGAGTAGACTTAAGAATGATGAATTATATGAGTGGAGAGGATGTATAACATCTTTAAGATTCAGTTTTTCTCTTAAAAAATTGAGAAGTCCTTTTTTCACTGCTTTATAGGCTTATTTTCATGACTTACAATTCACTAAAAAGTGCAAAATTATTACAAGCCTAGGAAATTTTAGGGGGAAGCAGGGGGTCAAAGAAGAAGTTTCTTTATGCATTCCTCTATGGAGAAGAAGATAAAATTCATAGTATATTAGATTTTTTGTAAAATATCTTTCTTCCAAATTATTAACATTCTTGGCATATTATTTCTGTACATTATCATCTAGTCTTTCCTTCTCACATTGTTTAGCTTGAGATATGGACATGAGTCTTGAACACATACAAGTATAAATAGGGCCATAAAGGCAAAATGAATGATCTTCTCCAACTTTTATACCTGTGATTATATGGTCTCATTACAATGGGGCACATATGCACATATTATTTTCTTTTTTTTTTTTTTTTTTTTTTTGGTTTTTGGTATGGGGGTAGTTCCCTGACTGGGAATCAAACCCAGGCCGCAGCGCTGACAGCACCAATGCCGAAGCTTTAAGCCACTACACCATCAGGGAACTCCCAGGGCACATATTATTTAAGTTGAATTAAATTTATTTAAATATTTTATCAATTTATACTTGTTATCAGAAACTAGTGAATTAAAAATAAATAAGGTATGTCTTCTGGGAGATTTGAGGTGTGAGCCATTAACAGCAATGCCTATGACATCTGGGGGATAAGTGCCTTACAATGACAAAGGGGGTCTAGGAGCACCTGGTGTACAATGATACTTGGTATTTAGTCTCTAATTAACTCCATAGATGTTGGTCATTGTAAAGCTACATGAAGGTAAAGTGGTAGAGCTCTGTGCATGAAGAACACATAGACCAAGCTAGGTGTGAGAATGTTGTGGGAATGGAGTAGAGATGACATGATGTGGTTTTCAAGAAAAGTTTCCCCAAGGCAATCACTCATAAACGAGGCCTGAAAGGTGAGACAGATGATGGAAGAGTAAGGACATTTTAGGCAGAGAGCATGAGCATGAACATTAGAGAATGGGCTGCATTATGACTTCGGTATGCCTCTGCTGGGGCTCTCCTCCATTAAAAAATGTTAAAAATTGTATTTTATATCTGCCTAGATATCAATATGAATATAATTTAGGTAAATTATATATTTTTTATTTATATTTTAAAAGAGTTTGGAACATTTTATTGGCTCCTAAAAGTACTTTGGGAAGGCAACCCTGAGTGGCTCAGTGCTGCTGGCTGCTAAGTGCAGTGCTGTTTCTATCTCTTTGGTCCCATCCTCTTTCTCACTGGATTTCAAATAATTCATATCACCTTCTTCTTTCTGCTCTACTGAGACTGGACTGGGTTTAATTAGTATTTTTTCCTACTTTCACATCTACTCAGAACCTCATATTATGATTATTTAGAAAGAGAGTATTTGCCCATGTAAGTAGTCTAATTTAGGTGACTATCCTAGATTCAGGTCAGCCCTTAATCCAAGGACTGGTATTTTTATAAGAACAGAAAGCACAGAGAAAAGAAGCCCATGTGATGATAGAGGCAAAGATTGGAACGATGCAGCTACAAGTCAAGGAATGCCAAGGATTGCCAGTATCCATCAGACTGGGAGAGAGGCATGTGATGGATTCTTCCCTAAAGCCTTTGGAGAGAGCATGGCCCTGCTGACACCTTGATGTAAAAGTTCTTGCCTTCAGAACCACAAAAGAATGAATTTCACCTACTGTGTGCAACCCTAGGAAAGTCATACAAACTATCTTTGCAAAATGTCTTATCTGAATCTCAGGTGTCCCTGGTTAGAACTGTCTGGGCACAGTTGGGCCTAGACTCATAAGTTCTTTGCCCACTATTTTCTTACATGGCTGTCCACCTTTTAGTTCAATAATCTCTCAGTACTGAAGATCAAGCAGAGGAATGTATGGACCAGAGAAATTGCCATTGTAGCTTCTACCTCACCAGTGTAGTGTTCTTCATTCATTTATTGCTTCACACTTCTTATTAACAGTTCTGAAAGAAAATCAAGTGATGTCTTCTAAGTTCCAAAGAAAAATATTTGCTTTTGGAAAAAGAGGAAGAAAAAAACCTAGGTGCATTTATTGTATAATATGTTTCTTTAATCCCTGATTCAAAAAGAATAATCATTAAAAAAAATCCATAAAACCAGGCTTTTCCAGGTTTCTATCCATTTAACAGTAAGCAGCAAAAAAAAAAAAAAAAAGGTTGAGAAAGGTTATGTAATACATGTAAATGTGAAGATGGTATACTGCAACATCTCATAAACTACATGCTGCTAGAAGGAAAAAAAAAACATAACTTTTTCTTCTTTATGCTTTATGGTAATCTCCTAGTAAATGTTTGCTGAATAAATTAATCTGCTACTGCATTGATTATACTAAGGTGATTTAACTCATAAAGATCACTGGGCAGATGTTCCTTACTGCAACACATGCACAAATCCTAAACTTACATCTCTTAGATGGGATCATGATTTCTTTTGTGAAGACAGTTGATCTGACAACCAAGATGGCTACTAAGTAACTAACAGGCAGAGAGTGTGTACAGTGTGATAATGTTCAACAAAAGAATGATTCATGTTAGGTGGGGGACATAGCAGGGTGGCATGAGATTTCATCGTGGTATTCAGTACAGCATGTAATTTAAAGCATAAATTGTTTCATTTCTGGAAATTTCTATTTAATATTTTTGGACCACAGTTGACTATGAGTAACTGAAACCACAAAAAGTGAAATTGTAGATAAGTAAGAATGCATTATATACAATATATTATTTAATCACCACAACATACTTATGAGGTTATTATCATCCCTACTTCACTGAGAAAAATTGGACAGATTGGTTAATTTGTGCATAATCAGCAGAGATGGGATTGAGATAGTTGATTTCCTAACTGCAAAACACTCTGCAGGTGAATCTCCAGCTTCAGTGTACTAAAAATAATTTAGGGGAGTTGAATAAAAGCACAGACTCTTAAATCTTGTTTCTATAGAATCAACAAGCCTAAGGTAAGCTCAGACTTCGGAATCTGTATCTTTAAGTATCACCCAGATAACTTGGATGCAAGTGATGCGTGGGTTACACTTTGAGAAGCGCTACTCTGTATGATGAGATGTCAAATACACATTGTGAATTTTTATCTAATGTCTTTGATTCAATATTATTTTCCTGCTTATGGATATCCAGTTGTTCTAGCATTATTTATTGTAATGGCCATTTCCTTCCATATCTTGTAGTTTTGTTTTTGTCAACCATCAAGTCAAGTGTCTACAGTATGTGGGTTCTGAGTATGACCATTTGTGTGTGTGTGTGTGTGTGTGTGTGTGTGTGCATGTATACACAAATACATACACACATATGCATATACATATATATAATTTTTATCGTGATCCATTGTACATGTTCTTTGAGAAAATTCACTTGGACCAAAGGCAAGAAACCTTGGAAAAGTGCTTGGGTCATTTTGTGACTGGACACAATGTTTGTAATATGTAGAGATGGTCATTTATAAGGTAATGCCCAGAATTTCCTGGGCATTTGAATATCTGGGACCCTCATTTGAATATCTATTTGGCTTACCCAGTACAATTTCTGATATTTTTAGAAATTTGTCTACAACTAAGTGACACCCAGAAATTACTCTTTTTCATTCTCTATTTCCATAGCTCTTTTCCCCCAATCAGCAGTACAGCATTTTGAAAAACAAGTCATCTTTTACTAAGAAAAACTTATCTTACCTTTAAATGTCATTAAGAAAGAAAGTAAAATATAGACATAGCAGTATTTATTTCTCAGGTGTTCTGCTTTTGAACAAACCTTTCCCCTCTTAGTAATATGTTATTACCTCAAATATAAATTTAGCTTCATTCAATCCTATTTAAGAGTGAGAAAACAATAGATTATACATATTCACCCACTAGGCAAAATGAAAAGACTTTTGTTTACAAATGGTTTGATAACAACAAGTAATTTTGATATCCTGTTAAGCAAATGCTTAAAAACATCTTTTATTTTCATAGTATTATGTACTATAGGTTAAAAATAACATTTGTGATTAATCACAGGTGAAAAAACTGAGATCTAGAAATATAAAATTATTTAGATAAAAATCATGAAGGAAATTGTATAAACAACCAGAGATTCCACAGCAATGCTTTTCAGTGAGTTCCAGAGTTCGAGACAGTTACTCAGCTGGATTCCCAAAAAGGGCAAAAGAACCATGAGAAATGGTTCAGGCTCACAATACTCATTTCCATTTATATCTGCAGTCATGGATAGTGAAGTGGTGATCCAGCTGGTGATAGAAAGTGTAAGGGCTAAATAAATGGTTGCTATCCAAATAATTGCTGTGAGCAATTCAAATTTTAAACACTAATACCTCCTTAGCACGGAAAGAGTTTTTCCCAGTACAAAGGGTATGATACACACATACTGGGCTGTGTTTTGTAGTATATCTCCTCTCTCCATATTCTGTCAGTGAAAAACCCAAATAAGTGTTGAATAAAATATCATTGTTCTTTAGTCAGTCCCACAGCACTTGGGACCTCCATTGATGGCTTAATTGATAGTCGGTCCCTAGGCTAGAAACAAATAAATTGGGAAGCCTAAGAAATTACCAAGAACTATTGCATTAATGGAAGAAGTTCACGGTCTTTCTTCCTTCTGCACAGTCTGCTTCTCTACCTCCTGAGCATGATTGGTTGAAATTTTCCTCCAGTAGCATGTACAATTCTCCCAGTGATATGCTTGTCTTTTCTCTGTATAACAAAGTCATATTTTATCATCATATTGGGGGAAAAGTCATTATGATAATTATTAACTGAAGTAGATATTTTATTGGATAGCTATATCACTTACAGGCCAGTGGACAGCACTGGGAAAAGGGGTAATGAGGCTTACTTGAAAAGGGAATGGGGATTCCTTTTGAAAATGTTACTCAAGTCTCCCTGATGAGAGTTATCAAGGGTGTTAAGCATTCAGATTTCCAGGTTTCTCCTTCGGTTATGCTGATGCAGGAGGGTTGGGTGTGTCCCTAGAAGATGTATTTAAATAATCATGTGATTGTTGTTATGAGATAAGTGTGGGAAACACTGACCTACAAAGTATGATTTTTGAAAGGTGATAAGAGAAGGGGAACCCCGTATTCCCAAGTATCTCCCATTATTTTCATGAAGGTCTTTCTCTCTTTTGTATTACTTTCCGAAAACTTCATTCTGTACTTCCCACTAATTGCCATTTGGTCCCACCTGGGTGTGCTGTTCTTATTTCACCTTTATCAGGTCCTCATCACTCACTTGCACCTACAATTTTCATACTATTTCAAGTCATTCTCTTTTCACACATGTTCAGTGACAGCAGTTTCGTCTTCTATGCTTATATCAAGCTTTTCATACCTTTTTGATCCATTTTCTGCATGAAATGCTTTCTTGCACAATTTTGCCCACTGCACTCTATTTCTTCCTCAAGAGCTCAAACATCACTTTCTGATAAGTCTTCTTTAGCTCTCTCAGCCAGCGTTAATTATTGTATTCTCATAACACTTTGGATTTCTCTTATCTATAACATTGGTTATGTAAAATTATTTGTTTACTCATCTATCTCTCTTAGGAGGCAGCATAAATAGTGGAAATATCATAATCTCCAGTGCCTAGCAGAATGCCAGGTATAGCAAGAATTTCATAAATATTTGTTGAGTGAACTTTAGACTTTTAATAGCTATATATTAAACTATTATTATTAAATAAAATATATGGATGAACTTGTTTATGTAGTTCCAGATATTCATTCATTCATTCATTTATCTATTTATTCAGACTAATATCTACTGACTACCTATTATATGCTAAACATTAGTGAGTCAGTGCTCAGCAAAAAGTTGACATGATACTTGCTTTCACTAAGCTTTGAGTACAGAGAAATATATTAATAAGATAATTATTTAATAAATAAAAGATTCACTACAGTGGAAAATACAATAGACTCTTAATTAACCAGCACCCATGGGGATTGATAGGTGTTGGATAATGTGGGCAGACTGTCCTTTAACTGAAGTTCAATCGGCATTCTCAAGCTATTGGCAAAATCTCAGGTGAGCTCTGGTTAATGGGGAGCTTGCTGTACCAAGAAGGATAAACATCAAGGTGGAATGAAAGCATATGGGGAGATGGAGGTAACACCTAATCTGAGTGCTGATAATGGAATGGAATTATCTAGGGAGAAGGAGGAATGAAGAGTCTTCCGGTCTTAGGAAAAGGTCTCCAATTCAAAGACCCTGGTGTGGGAGGAAGTATGGCAAGCCCAAGAGACTGAAAGATGGACAATATGTCTGGAACAGAGAGAGCAAGTGAACTGATGGCCAGAGTAAAGGCTGTCATTTAGAGCATATGAGTTTTCATGGACCCTAGTAAGAAGTTTTGTTTTCATTCTAAATGCAGTGGGAAACCAGTGAAAAATTGAGTGATTTTAGTGAGTGTGTTTATTACTGCATTTTTGTGGGGATTTATACTGACCAAACGATGCCTTGCTTTACTAATTTTTGTTTTGATCATGCAAGCCTCTTCAGAATAGGAACCATGTTTTATATTTCTTAGTGTTCCCAGTAGCTAGTACTATACAATAAATAGAGCAGATGACTAAAAGATTGTTTCTTGTTTGAGTTCAGATTCTTGTGAATGAGGCTTTACATTAACACACTCAGAGAGAAACTTAGTTAACCAAATTCACTGGATAGCATATAACAACATAACAATTTGTATCAAAATTGTGAAAAATGTGTTTGACATGGTGAGTGGACAGCTGTTTATCCACTACTATTTTAATTGACAAGGACTATTTCATAAGTGTTTAGGAAGCTAATAGTCAGAATTAGTTGCAGAAGAACCTATTTCCCTTGTCCAATGAAGTTATTTTATCACTCATTATGCTTGAAATCTTACTGAATCATTACTTTGACCTGTAAAATGCTTTGGTCTTTAAGGATCCTCTTTGAAATGATCAATACCTAATTTGGTGTAAGAGCTATTGATCAATACCTATTTGGTGTAAGAGCTATATTAATATTTATCTCTGGATGTCTTTGGGATATTCTCATAGAGATTCAAGTATAAAGAAAATATATGTATTAGGGACAGCGCAAGGACATTGGTAATGTGAAGTTTTCCAGGTGACCTCTTCCTTAGTTTTGCTTCTGTTGCTTCTAGAAATGAAAGTCATTTTGTGAATGATGACAATCATGGTGCTACTGACTGTAGCTGAATCTATCTGGACTCTGGTTTTACAATAGAACAGGGAGTACTTTTCTGCCTAACCTCTAGGATACTGTGAAATTTAATGATATCATGAAGGATAGTGCAATAAACTTTGAGAGATAAGTCACTCTGTCACACAAGCCGAGCTGGTGGCACTACGTACTCAAAGCCATTGTGTTCAGTGGACTTCTCAAATCAACTTTTCAAAAATAAGTTACTTTTTTAAGGCCAGGATTTTATTAGAACATTCATGTTCCTAATATTAAAATAGTGCTTTCTGACCTTTCATAAATTTTTTCAATTTTTTTTTTTGTCCTATGGCTCAATAAGTTTCTAGTTGCTGTAAGGGGCATGAATGAGAGTCTTTTTTGAGATTGCAAAATGAGAGTCATTCTTCCAGAATATTCCACAATGCTTTGAAAAATTATTAATAAGACCTCTATGCCTGACAGGTGCATGTTCTTACTACATACATTGTAAGAACATTTTCTGATTTCTCTCTAGGGATTTCTCTACTTTGTCCTGTGGATTTTCACCACATCATTTTTATATTTCATAATTGTTCTTCATGGAATGAATTGTCACTATTGCAAATCTTGCATTAAAAGTATTTTAAATGAATAAATCCATTGTTATTAAATATAACTGCTGTATTTCCTCACATTTTCACATGAGATGCCATAGAACTTATTTGAAGTTTTAATAAATTAAAAATTACCACCAAAGAATAAGGTTCTGATTATTCAAGCTACTACACTAACCAAGGATTGAGCCATTCATTTTTTTTCTTTTTTTCTTTTTTCTTTTTTTACCTCTTCCTCTGAGAGCTGCTCATCTCAGGTCCTAATTTGTCTAATAAAGTCTAAGTCAGGGATCAGCAAACTATGGCCAAATCTGGCCAGCAGCCTTTTTCTATAAATAAATCTTTTTTAAACACAGCCACGCTTTTTCTTTAAGTACTGTCTGAGGAATAAACTGAAGAAAAAATATGGAGTCACTATAGTCAAGCTGTTAAATTACTAAAATCAAGTAGGTTGATATATGAGGAAATAATTTTATTCTTGTTTAAACTAGCCTGAGAACTTAAACTTCTGTACTCTTCAGTTTAGAATCGTGCCTGGATATACTTCAAATCTCCAGATAACCCTCTGATTACTTCCTGAAAAACTAAAAAAAGACTGTTCATGTATCCAGACTGCTTGACATCCACACTCCAGGTGACTGGTCCTCTAAAAGATTACCATCATGTACCAATCCAGAAGCTAAGAATGTAGGACTGGTTCTTCTCAAGAACATGCTACTTTTTACTATAAGAAGGCTGAACTTTTCTTTCTTCTTTGGAACACTCTGGGTATTTCCTAGTTGTTTCTGGCTTGCAAACCCAGAGGCCCTTTAGTAAATCTTTATCATTAATATCTAGCAAAAGTCTCCAGAATCTTCTTGAGATCATTTGATATGTCTATGCTGCTTTTGTGCTACAACAACAGAGTTCAGTAGTTTCAGCCGAGGACACGTGGATTGCAGAGCTGAAAACACTTATTATCTGGTCTGTTACAGAAAGTTTGCTGATCCTGGTCTAAGATATGATTCTATATAGTCTATGATTACCAATTAAGCTATGGGGTCCTTGAAAGCACAGACCAGAATAAATGGAAATAACCTAATTCATCTGTATAAATAATCATGCTCTCCAACCCCAAACCTTAAAGAATATGGGAAAGCACCATTGAAAACCAGGTGTAATTTTTTTTTATCAGGACAATTTTGGGTTGATTTTTAGAAAAGTATGTGTCAATATGACAAATTCTAATGTTGGTGTGCTGCAAAGAGTTGCTTTTGTTCTCATTCCAGCAATCTAGAGATGTGAGGGAAGGCTCAATGTGACTTTTCTGCCCCGAAAGAATTGTCTTACCTAATGATTTCCCAAGTCTTAACAAGGATGTCCCAGTGTCAGGTGCTTAGATGCTTAGCCAAGCATTATCTCAGTGTGCATATTGTGGATATTTTAAATCCCTATTCACTCTTCCAAGTAGGCAAATTCTGCATTGACATTTGGTATTACTTGTACATGAGAAAAGAGGCTTTGGGGAGGCAAATGCAGCTAGTTCCCCATACTCTTTCTACCTTCTTTGAATGCTGTTGGTTGACTTTCCCTAGATATATAAATCTGGGAAATGACTGAAATGTAAATTAGTTTTTAAATAAGTTCACAGATCTAATGCCTTTTGGAGTAGATATTAAAATGAACTCAGACAAACATTCTATATAGTTTTCTTAATAACCCAGCTGGAAGTGGCAAATATGTATGAAAATTATTATCACTTTGACCCTTTCTCATCCTTCTACTGTGAGACATCACTGTTTTCTTTCAGACAGAGTCTCAGAATTCTTCTTAAAAAGTCCCAAGTAGCAACTACCAATCAGTCCGAATTGGCATGTGAAACAAAACCTCACTTCTCAAAGTTGGTTATACATATTTCTAAATGTGAGAGCTGTATTCCACCTTCTGTTTCTCCCTTAGCTTCTCATGAAGTAATGGATCCAGGCTTTGAAGTCAGAAGCAAGAGAAGCCTAGTAACCAAGGAAGCTCAGCAGAGTACAGAGCACAAAGGTGAGAGCTAACCAGATAGAGTAAAGCAGAGTGTGCATTGAAAGGCATAAAATAAACCTGGAATAAGAGGGAGGAGGAGGTGTATTAGGGTGGACATTGGCATCCAAGTCTGTACATTTGAATGTGATTAGGAAAGTCAGTGTTCCCCAAGGCTGGTAAGGTATTAGGGTTCTCTACAGAAACAACAAATATAACAGGATATGAGCACACACATATACACACAAACACAAACATTGAGAGAGAGAAACAGAGAGACAGAGAGACAGAGAAGCAGAAAGACAGAAAGACAGAGGAATGAGTTTAGAGATTTATTTTAAAGAATTGGCTTATTCAGTTACAAAAGCTGACAAACTCAAAATCTACAGTGCAGCCCAGCAGACTGGAAACTCCACCAGGAGCAGAAGTTGCAGTTTTAAATCTGAAGTCAGGCTGGAAGCAGAATTCCTTCCTCTTAAGAGAACTGCAGTCTTAGCTCCCAGCTCTTTCAACTGATTGAAATAAGACCCATAGACGTTATAGAAGGTCGTGTGCTTTAACCCAAGTCTACTGATTTTAGTGATAATCACATCTAAAAAATGTTAACTGTAACACTGGTGTTTGACTGAACTGGGGGCACCATAGCCAAATTGATATTAAAATTAACCATCACAGTCAGCGTAAGTAATTTTTAGTGGCAGAGAGATTTGTGTTTTTAAATTTATATTATGGATTATGGGTTCTAAAACATTAATACTTTCCCCCTACTTTTTAAGTTCTTTAAGCTGGGCTAATCAAATTAAGAGACAGATTAAGAGGAGAAAATAAAATGTTTAATATATTTGCAAGGGAATTCACATAAACATAGATTCCAAAATAGCGAGTCAATGTTCAGCATATAAGACATTATAGACAAAGGGGAAAAGTAGGGGCAGGGGGTATTACATTTCAGAAGTGAGAGTGGGCAAATCATAAGTACTTGAGGAAGTGTGGAACGTACATGACAGGCCAATTCTTGCTGGGAAACTCAGAAACAGTGGGATATGGGTTACCCAGCTAACAGGTGCCTGCATGATGTACTCTTGCTTATCATACTTAATTCTAATTAGGCTAAGGCAGCATTCTAAGGTTTTCTTCCTGAAGGAGATTTCTCTGTCTGAATCTCTTTGGCAGGAAAGAGGTGAAGGTCAAAGGTTCCTTCTGAGTCTTTTTTCTTAATAAATAGATTAAAATCAACATCCCAAAAAGCCGATTCAGGGTGGTGAATTTTTATTTTCCTTTAATTAAAATATTAAGTTTTATTTACATAAAGCTTCTAATTTCACAAAACTCTTAGGAAAAAAGTCAATTAAAAAGTATGACTTTATAATTGCAAAAGTGAATAAGCAAGAAATGAAAACATACATATGCCCCCAAAATGTACACACACATCTTCATTGCAGGTGTGTTCATAATAGTTAAAAAATGGAAACACCCAAATGTCCATCAACTAATCAGTGCATAAACAAAAGGTGATATCTCTACACAATGGAACATTATTTGCCAAAAAAAGAAATGAAGTACTGATATATGGTACAAGAACAATGAACATGCTAAGTTTTCAAGAGGCCAGATACAAAAAGCCACATATTATATGATTCCATTTCTATGAAATGTCCAGAATTCACCAATCTACAGAGAAAGTAGACTAGTTAGGGGAAATGAGATCAAAGCATGAAGGCTAAAGGGAGCAGAATTTCTTTCTTAGTGTTGAAGATGTTCTAAAATTGACTGTGGTGATGAATGCACAACATTATGAATATACTAAAAGCCATTGAATTGTATACTTTTACTTTGGGAATTGTATGCTATGTGAATTATATCTTAAGTGTTTTTTTTTTAAGTTTATGGGGTGTCATCCGTAGTTGCCCAAATTGGGAAGCAACCAGATTGTCCAGGGTGAATGGATAAAGCAACTGTGCTACATCCAGATAATGAAGAAATGAGCTAGTAAGCCATGACAAGACATGGAGAAACCTGAAATGCATAGTACTAAGTGAAAGAGGCCAATCTGAAAAGGCTATGCATTGTGTGATTCCAACTGGATGATATTCTAGAAAGATAAAATTTTGGAGACAGAAAAAAAAAAGTGATTGCCCAGGATGAAAGGGGTAGGGTGGGATGAACAGGCACAAAACAGAAGGTTTTTAGAGCAGTGAACCTCCTCTGTCTGATATTATAATGGGGCATATGTGTCATTATATATTTGTCTAAACCCAGAGAATGTACAAGACCAAGAGTGAGCCCTAATGTAAACTATGAACTTTTGAGTGATGATGATGTGTCCACGTAGGTTCATGGATGCTAAAAATGTCCTAGTCTGGTGCTGGGTGGTGATAGTCGGGAAGGTTGTCTGTGTGTGTGTGTGTGAGAGAGTGTGTGTGTGTGTGTGTGTGAGTGTGTGTGTGTGTGTGTGTGTGTGTGTGTGTGTGTTGGGGGTGTTTGGGGCATATGGGAACTGTGTCCTTCCTGCTAAATTTTTCTATGAAGCTAAAATTCTCTAAATAATAAAGTCTAAAGAAAGAAAAAGAAAAGAACAAGAAGGAAGAAGACAAAGAGAAAGGGGAAGACAACCTCAGAAGGCTCACCTCAGTTGGCACCAACTCTGCAGTTTTCCTGGACCCTCTAGTCTCTCTGTCTTGGCAAGAAAATTGCTCCTTATTCTGTGTTTGCATTGTATTCTTATTCCTATGTCTTTTACAATTCCTATCACTTTGTTATAGTTACATGCAGGTCTCTTAGGTAAATATTATATTTATAAGGCCACAAGAACAATCAGGTGGCCCTGCTCAATGCTAGATCTGCCCCAAGGCTTCGAGACTCCTAGGTCCCACCTTGTCACCAGAAGACTAAGGAGATCAGTGACTTAGCACAATGTAACCTATGCCAAACTTGGGGAGTATTACAGACTGAATGTTTGTGTTCCCCATAAAATTCTTATTTTGAAACCTGAAACCCAATGTGATGTTACCAGGAGATGGGGCCTTTGAGAAGAGATCAGCCCATGAGGATGGAGCCATCATAAACAGGATTAGTGTGCCCTTAGAAAAGAGACTTCAGAGAGCTCCTGCACCCATTTTTTGTTTGTTTGTTTGTTGTTTTTACCACATGAGGTGACACGGAAAAGACAGCTGTCTATGAACGAGAAAGTGGGTTTCACCGAACATCGAGACTGCTGCTGCCTTGATCTTGAACTTCCCAGCCTCTAGAACTGTGTGATATAATTTCTTGGTGTCTAAGCCTCCCTGGTCTATAGAATTTTTATTATAGCAACCTGAACCACAGAAGTCAGAATTTGTTCAGCTGTAAAAAATTTGATGCAGATTTCAGGGAGTGTCTGTAATTTAGAGAGAGTAAGAAGGAGTCAAAATATAAAAAAGAAAGATTAAAATCAAGATAAGATAATTTATTTTGAAAAAACTGGATTGGTTTTTCAAAAGGGGTGTGTGTGTGTGTGTGTGTGTGTGTGTGTGTGTGTTTGTGTAGCATGTCCCAAAATTATTTGTGCAATTCACTAACTTCAGAAAAATAAATGAGTGCTACAAAATTACCCCGAAGATCATTAAAAGGTTTAAATATTTACATTTACTTTATACTGAGTTCAGTATTGTGAATGTTGAATAATCAATTATTCATTTTAATTATTTGAGTCATTCCCTCTCATTGAGAAAAGTAAAGTTTAACAGAAATAAAAAATTAAAATTTGCTATTCAACATTCAGACAACTAAGTATAATAGAACTTTAATTCTATTTCTGAGTTTGGGTGAGGCAAAACACTCCATGTGATAGATGGTTGTGAAGACATATATGAGGTCTGACAATTAAGTTTGTGAATTTATGCTAGAAAAAGTGCTGCATACCTCATTGCCTAATAACACTGTGGTGACTTTCAAAGTACTCCTCTTGGGAAGCTATGCACAGATGCCAGCAACTAGTAGACACTTCAAAACAATTTTGGAAATCGTTTCCTGGAATGGCCATCAGAGCTGTCATTGTATGACACTTGATGTCCTGGATGTCAACAAAACATCTTCCTTTCAATATTTCCTTTATCTTCAGGTAAAGAAAAAAGTCATTGGGGGACAGATTAGGTGAGTAGGGAGGGTGTTCCAATATCTGTTTCTGGCTAAAAACTCCCTCACAGACAGTGCTATTCAAGCTGATGCATTGTCTTGATGCAAGAGCTATGAGTTCATTTTCATGAACTTTTCCATGCAGCCTTTTCAGCACTTCCAAAGAATAAACTTGGTTGACTGTTCGTGTACAGTTGGTACAAATTCATAATGAACAATTTCTCTGATATCAAAAAAATGTTAACAACATCGTTTTGACTCTTGATTGGGACTGACAGAATCTTTTTGGTTGTGGAGAATTTACTGACTTCCATTGTGCACTTTGACGCTCTGTTTCAGGCTCATATGGGTACACCCATGTGTCATCACCAGTGATATCACAGCCCAAAACATCGTCTTGCCTCTCCAAAAGGTCTTGACAAACTTCGACTCTCCTTTACTTTTGTTCATAAGTGGTTCCTTCAGGACCATTTTTGTACACCATTCTCATGCCAAGATTTTCAGTTAAGATTTTTTCTGTTTCTCTATGGATGTTTTACTTGGTCTGCTATTTTTCTCACAGTCAGCGATTATTTTGATGCACAATTCAACAAATTTTTGTAATGCTTCATCAGTTCTGCTTATTATCGGCTGCCCTGGGCTCTTTTCATCAGTGATGTTTTCTCTCCCCTCAGAAAAATGTTTAATTCATTTGTGCACTGCAGTTTTCTCAAGGCATTATCCCCATAAACTTGGACTAACATGTCCTGATTTCACTTCCACTCTTGCCAAATTTAACATGAAATTTAATGTTTCTTTGTTGCTCTAATTCAAGCTCTGACATTCTTGTGACAGCACACAAAATCACGCGACAACAATAATGAATGCCACTCAGTAAGACACTGCCACATGCTGACATGAACACAGATGTGAGACACAGATATGCTAAGTTTAGGAAACTTTACCAAGTTATTTGTACAGTGCTGCCACTGTAAGTGAACGGTGGCATTTGTGAACTTAATTGTAGGACCTCCTATGATCCTGAGTATAAATATCTGAGTAAAAGCAAAAATCCCAGGCAGTATTTCATATTTTTAAGATAGTAGACAGGGTAAGCCTTAAGTCAAAGTCTCCCAATGGTCAAGGAGAACCCAGGTAATACCTGAGGTGCAGGTGGAATAAGCAGAACATTTCATTAAGGTAATATATAGTATGATGAGAGGTAGATTGGAAAATAAAATGGCAAAGTAGGGCAGAGGGACTTGGAGGCCCAAGAGGGATCAAGGGACCTGTTGAGCTGGTAGGTGGGGCAGGGGCTGTGTCACAACTCTTTGTGACTCATCAATGGTCTGTGATGCAGGCCTGGCAATATAGTCCAGCATCTGCACAGTCAGAGCTCAGTTGCCTCAGGCAGGCTTTTGATTCAGATAATGGAAGTCACACTTTGGAGTCCTTTCTCATCTTTGAATAATCTCACTGAAACTTGTTTGAGCTTCAGCCAATATGCTTAAATGTTAGCCTCACTTGCCTGTGTGTGTTGTGGTTGTTTCTTCTCTTCCTGATCTACCTGGTGAGGATTCTATCTTCACCAACCACCTGGGAAACTGAAAAACATCCTGAAGGTAAGGAACCCAGAGTGAGCCCCATCAGAGCTTTTTTTAGTGTTGTTTCTATTTCTAGTCCTACCTTTTAAAATGAGTGCAGTTGGCTCAGAGTAACACCTGAAGTGGATAATCTGAGGAGAGAATAAAACATCCTTAAAGGACAGTGGTTCTCAACCTTTTTTCACTTGTGTACCCATTTTAAACCCATTTCTATAAATTCTACATCTTGTTTTTACAACAGCTGTTTTTAAATACTGACACATTTGTTCAGTGCCTATCTTAATAAAAAATAGTGAAAACAAGGTAATATATTAGGAAAGATAAATTACTGCACTAAAAGTAAAAACACAGATTTAATTTCACAATATCCATAACACAGTTAAATATTGGTAATGATTATCAAGTATTTAACAAATTCTTAATTTATTATTAATAATAATTTTTATTTATGTTACCTGAAACATCTGTAGTAATTGTTATGCTGGTCACTAGCAGATTGAAACATTGTTAGTGAGATCACTGAAGTTGCTTTGATGCTCTTAGTTTCTTGAAATCAGGCTCAAAAGATGCAAGATACAGTCTTAAATCCAGACTTGCATTAAGCTTGATGTGGTCCTTATTTTTCATGAAGACATAGGAATAAAAGCTCTCTTGGAATCTGAATTCCCAGCAGACCATTTTCTACTCTAATCCCTTAGTGCTCCACCACGTGGCACTTGAAGAACAGATCCTCTTCACCAAGGAGAAGCCCCTTTAACTCTTTATACCATCTTTCTTAACACCTCCCTTTCCCCAGATATCAACCCCTTACTCAGTTTGTTCCAGACAAGGGGAATCTCACTGATTCATTAGGTACCACCAGTGCTGTCTACATACCATCACCAGACTGCAATTTCACTATGATTCAATCTAAATCAATTCCCACCTCATTGAAGTCTGATACAGAGACCATATCTCCCTATAGACCTGATACACTGTCCCCTTATGTCCCAACAGTTGCAGACAATAACCAATGAAACCTGTAACTTTCAAACTTTTCCTGGTGGAAAGCTTGTGTGAAAGATTTGTTTTGATTTTGATAAAAAATGTCTTGCCCTCTATCCTTTATAAGTCCTTTTTAGGGGAAACACTGCAGTCACCCTTCTAGTGTGTGGTCACCATTTTTTTCTCAGCCCTGACAACCTCTCATTTCTGGAGAGATAAGTCCAAAAGAGAGTGATTTCCTGGTGTGGAAAAGAAAGGAATAGAAAAATGATTCTTTTCCAAAACAACTCAGGTCAGACTACCATCTAAATTCTTCAGGAAAAAGGGTAACTACTGATAAGCATGACTCGATACTAACCCTTTCTTTCTGAGACAGCAAAGGCAAAGCAAAAGAACTACATGTCCATCAGCAGCTCTCACATTCCAAGATCTGGAAAGATTATTTGGAGGGAAATTATGTATAGCTTCTCTGGCGTTTCCCATCCTCATACAGCAAGTCCTTGCCCTCTGTTGTCCGTGTCTTCAGTGACAATTCCTCAATCTTTATTTTCAATAAAATCTCAAATGCCCTCTTAGGCCAAGAGGACCCAGGCCTTTTCCGTCTTCTCCCTCTGTCCTTGTCATTTGCAGTGTGAATACGTGATCTTACTGCTCAAAATTGTGGCCAGTATTTGGTGTTGTAAGTGTTCTGGATTTTGGCCATTATAATAGGTGTGTAATAGCATCTCATTGTTGTTTTGAATTGCATTTCCCTAATGAATATGATGTATGCAGCATCTTTTCACATGTTTATTGCCATCATGTATTTTCTTTGGGTAGGTAGGTGTCTGTTAAGGTTTTAGGCTCATTTTCAACCAGGTTGTTTATAGTCTAATTAGATGGTTTTTGCAGGTATTTTCTCTCAACATGTTGCTTGTCTGTTTATTCTCTAGACAGTACCTCTTGTGTTTTGCTTTTAATCATTAACTCCCCAATAGTAACTCTTCCATCTTTTCTTGGCTACAGCTTGAATTTACCTTTCATTTCTTCTCACTTGCTCAAATATTTTTGGAAAAAAAACATGATGCCCTGTCCTAATTCTTGGGATATGAAGAGTGAGAAGATAAATAGATAGATAGATAGATGAGGGCAAGAGGAAGAGAGAGAAAGAGAGAGAGAGAACAACGAGATTGATTTAGAAAAAACAGAAAACAGAAAATATTAATAGTGTTTTGAATTTAATTGGATAATTTAAAACTTTCCTTCAGGATTTTTTTACATTTTTCTAAATTTTCATAAAAAAATGTAATTTTATACATAAAAATTAAAACATTCTGAGAAAACTTAAAGGCATTTCAAAGCATCTTTTATCTAGCAAGAAAGTTATTATTTATCAGTGTTATCCAATAGAAATATAATGCAAGCAGGCATATAATTTTAACCTTACTAGCAGCCATATTAAAAAGGTAAAAAATAAAACAGGTGAAATCAATTTTTTAAGAATATATGTTATTTAACTAAATATATCAAAATATTATCATTTTAATATGTAACATGTAATTAATATAAAATTTACTAGTAAGGTATTTTACAAGCCATGCTTTTATTTAGGTTTTATTTTTAGTAATAAGTTTTTGAAATTGAGTATATTTTTACAGTATATTTTTACACTTACAGCATATCTCAATTTGGACCACTTATATAGAAACATATTACTTATATTTAGATTTTATAATAATTACATTTGAAAGACATTAGAAATGAAAAAAATGTACTATCAAAGTACATTTTTTAAATTAAATAATACACAAATTTTGTGTCAACTCAGTATATTAACTTCAAAATGTTATTGCATAAATTTAAAAGAAAACCTAAATTTATCAATGTCATCAATGCGTTCATCAAATTGTTCTTGTTATTTTGGCAACCAATTTACATAATATTGTCAATTACAATAAAACTTTTCTGCATGGTGGGTGATTCACGTTAGAAAATATGTAAAACCATTAATTTCTACTGTGAGAAATTTTAATTTCAACATTAATTCATTTGGTTCTCCAGCTAGTTTAAGATCGAAGTTAAGCTTTTTCTCTTCTTGAAACTTTAAGTTTAGCCTATTCATAGGCAGTGCGATATCAGTAAGGAAAGTAAATGACACAGCCACTCTTTTTCTCTATTACTGGATGATAAGCATTTATTTTTTTCAAGAATTCCTGAATATTACAATATTGACAATATTTCTTTTTTTTAATTCATTTTTATTGTTAGACTTATTGGGGTGACATCTGTTAGCAAGGATTACATAGGTTTCAGGCATACAATTCTACAGTGCATTGTCAACTTGTTGTATAATAAGTTCACCACCTAATGTGAGTTTTCTTTCCATCACCTTATATTTAGCTTCCCCCCTCCTCTCCCACCCCTTCCCCTTTCTCCCCTCCCTAACCCACTTGTCCCCAAATAAACATTAAACTATTGATTGTGTCCATGGGTTATTTGTTTGTTCATTTCTTTTTTTCTTTGCTTTCAGTTTTATATTCCGCATATGAGTGAAATCATATGCTAAACCCTATGTCCTCATGACTACTTTGTAACAACCAATTGTACTTCTTAACCTCTTCTCCTTTTTTCACCCACACCCCTAATCTCCTTCCCATCTGGCAACCATGTAAATGTTTCCTGTGTCTGAGTTTGTTTCTGTTTAGTTTGTTTATTTTGTTATTTAGATTCTACATACAAGCAAAATCACATCACATCTGACACTCAGCACAATACCCTCTAGGTTCATCCAAATTGTCATGAATGAAAATAACTCATTCTTTTTCATGGCCAAGCAATATTCCATTGTATATATGTACCACCTTGTCTTTATCCATTTTATCAACAGTGAATGGCCATGCTGCCTCCACGGCACTGGAAACAATACTGCAGTGAGCATAAAGCTGCACACATTTCCTCAAAGTAGCATTGTGGGTTTTTAAAAATAAAGGCCCAGAAGTGGGATTACTAGGTCCTTCCTTGTCTCTTGTCAGAGACTTTGTTTTAAAGTCTATTTTGTATAACATAAATATTGTTATCCCAGCTTTTGTTCTGTTTTGTTTGTTTCCATGTTCATGGGAAAAAACTTGTTCCATCCCTTTACTTCCCATCTGTGTGTGTCTTTCTATTTGAAGTAAGTCTCTTGTAGGCAGCATATATAAGGGTTTTGTTTTCTTATTCATTCAGACACCTTAAGTCTTTTGATTGTAGCATTTAATCCATTTACATTAAAAGTAATTGTTGCTACATATGTAGCTATTGACATTTTATCACTCATAATTTTGATTATTATTTTCTGCCTAAAGAAGGCTCTCTAACATCTCTTGTAAGAATGGTTTGATGGAAATTAACTCCTTTAGCCTTTTCTTATCTAAGAAGCTCTTTATCTCTCTTTTGATTTTAAGTGATAACCTGGCTTTTCACCACATTGAATATTTTGTGCCAATTTCTTCTGGCCTGCCAAGTTTTGGTTTAGAAATCAGCAGACGAACTTATGGGAGCTCCCTTTTAAGTTATTGGTTACCTTTCTCTTGCTGCCTTTGGGATTCTCTCTTTGCCTTTAATCTTTGCTATTTTAATAATAATGTGTCTTGGTGTGGCCTGTTTGGGTTCATCTTGTTTGGGACTCTCTGTACTTCCTGGACTTATATGACTATTTTCTTCACCACGTTAGGAGAGCTTTCAATCAATAGTTCTTCAAATAAGTTCTCATTTCTTGTGCTCTCTCTTCTCTTTCTGGTACCTCTATGATGTGAATGATATGTTTACTGTTGTTTCAGAAGGCTCATAAACTATCCTTAGTTTTTCTAAATTTTC
>PVJL010005102.1:68770-115411 GCA_004026885.1 Lyroderma lyra
GAAAGGGGAGGGGGTGGGAGAGGAGGGGGGGAAGCTAAATATAAGGGGATGGAAAGAGGGGTCACATTAGGTGGTGAACTTATTATGCATCAAGTTGACAATGCACTGTGGAATTGTATGCCTGAAACCTATGTAATCCTTGCTAACAGATGTCACCCCAATAAGTCTAACAATAAAAATGAAAAAAAAAATAAATAAAAGGACAAGATTACTAAAGTTTTACAGTATTTATAAATTATGAAACAATTTACACAGTGTTGTTCATCAAAAATTAAAATTATCTTAGTGTTATATTGCATATCTAAATGATCAAGGTTTTCTTTACATTTGTTAAAAACAACAAGTTAGAATTCAACTAATTTCAAAATTATCCACCTGCTAGTCACATAAAATCATTTGCTTTCTAAACTCTTGTAAAGCACGCCCAAATTGATTTTACCCTTTCTAACTGACTAGTAATTATACTTGCTGCTCTTTTACACAAAGATATTTGGACATGGAGATACAATCAGATGATGTGGGATGGGATATTTGCAAGTTACACATTTGACAACTTGTCCTGAAGTGAAACAATAAGAAAACAACCAATACAATTAGAAAATGTGCAACAGACTGAAACAGACACTTAAAAAGTATCTATGATGACAAAAAAAAAAGCATATGTAAAGATGCTCAACATCATTAGCTGGTAGGGATATGTGATTTAGAGTTATGATCAAATATCACCACACGCATTTTAGAACAGCTGCAATAATATTGGCAATACTAACTACCAGTAAGGATAAAAGGCAACTGGATCTTTCATACATTGTTGTTGGGAATATAAATGATACAGCAGCTCTGTAAAATATTTTGACAGTTTCAAAAAACCTAAACATACACTTACAATATGAATCAACAATCAGAAATTTGCATATTTATTCTAGAGATATAAAAACATATATTTACACAGAAACTTGTACACTTAAGTTTATAGTAATTGTAATTTTAGAAGCCAATAAAAGTGAAAACAACTTAGGTATAGTTCATTGGGTGAATAGATAAACAATCTGTGGTTTTCAAATCACAAATGCTACTCAACTTTTAAAAAGAAATACACTGTTGATATACTCAACTTTCATGTATCTTAATATCATTATGCTGAGTGAAAAAAGCTAATCTCAAAAGGTTGCATTTTTTAAATTTTATTAATATAGCATTTTCAGAATGACAAAATTAAGAACAATCTGTGGGTGCCATGAGGAATTTTCTTTGGGGAGAGAGAATAATACTGTATTCTGATTGTGGTGGTTGCTACAGGTATCTATCTATACACGTGATGGTTGCTACACATATCTATACATGTGGTGGTGGTATTTATACATCAATTAGATGAGTACATATAAAAATTGGTGAAATTTAAATGAATTTTGTTACTGAGTATTGTACCAATATCAAGTTTCTTCTTTTGATATGTACTATGGTTAGTTAAAATGTATAATTGAATGAATGATATTTGAGTATCCTCTTCATTATGTTTGCAATATTCTGAGTCTAAATGTATTTTGAAATAAAAAGTTAAAATATATTTAAAACATTAAGTATAAATATTTTACATTTTATAAATAACTCTAGTACTTAAAGTCTTTTCATATATATGAGGGTTGTCTGGAAAGTATCCAGCCATGTAATATAAAAAATAGAGACATTTATGGCTGAAATTTTTTTCTGGACAGCCCTCATAATTTTACAGAAAGGAGAAAGGAAAGACAAAAGAAAGTGGAGGGAATAGAGACATAAGAAAAAGGCATTCTAGCATCATATACAGAATATATTATAAAGGTAAGACTGGAATCTATTTTTCTAGTGATATTTTTGTTATTTTAATAAGTTCGACTTATGATTTCAAAAAATTACACGTATGATTAAAATGTAAAATTATTCTTAAAACTATATGAATAAAAATTAATATAGTTTTAATGACGTTTGAGAATGCCTGAGGTGTCTCTAAGATCCCATTAGGGATTAGTTAGATAAAAACTGGTTTTATAATAATAGTAAAACTGAATTTGTCTTGTTCATGCTCATGTTTTAACATAAATTTATTATTTTTAAATTATATTTGACATTAATATTATATTAGTTTCAGGTGTACAACATAGTGATTAGACATTTATATAACTTAAGAGGTTATCACTCTGATAAAACTAGTATCCATCAAACAGTATACATAATTATTATAATATTATATTGACTATATTTCTTATACTTTAAATCTCTGTGATTATTTTGTAATTACTACCAACTTGTACTTCTTAGTATCTTTCTATTTTTCACCTGTCCCCCCTCCCATTTGGCAAACTTCCAAACATTCTCTGTATTTATGGGTCTGTTTCTGTTTTTTTTGTTCAGTTATTTTGTTCTTTAGATTCCACATATAAGTGAAATTATATGGCATTTTTCTTTCTCTGTCTGACTTATTCCATTTAGTACAATAACCTCTAGGTCCATCCACATTGTTGCAGATGGCAAGATTTTATTTTTTTATGGCTGAGCAGTATTCCATTATATGCATGCACCACCTTTTCTTTATTCATTCATGCATTGATTGACACATGGGTTACCATCACATCTTGGCTATGGTAAATAATACTGCAATGAACATATGGATGTACATGTCCCTTGAAAGTACTTTTTTGCATAAATACCCAGAAGTAGGATAACTGTGTCCTCCTTTTTCTCTTTTTATAGCCTTTGTTTTAAAGTTTATTTTGCTGCTATAAATATTACTACCTCAACTTTTTTCTTCATTTTCATTTGCATGAAATAACTTTTTCCACCTCTTTACTTTCAGTCTGTCTGTGTCTTTAATCTGAAGTGAGTCTATTGCAGGTAGCATATAAAAGGATTTTGTTTTCTTATTTATTGGGCCACCCTATCTTTTTTATTGGAATAGTTAATCCATTTACATTGAAAGTAATTGTTGATAGATATGTACTTATTGCCATTTTATTATTCTTATTATCTTATTGATCTTTTTGTTTTTTAAAGAAGTCCATTTAACATTTCTTGTAATACTGGTAATTAACACGTATTTTTTGTTGTTGTTGTTGTTTTTGTCTGTGAAACTCTTCATTTGTCTTTTGATTCTAAATAAGAGCTTTGCTAGGCAGAATGGTTTTGGTTGTAGGTCCTTGCTTTACCACTCTTTGAGTATTTTATGCCAATCTTTTCTGGCCTTCAAAGTTTCAGTTGACAGTTGTATGGCGGCTCTTTTAGGTAAACGCTTTTCTCTTGCTACTTTTAAAATTCTGTCTTTGTCTTTAACACTTGGCATTTTAATTATGATGTATCTTGGTGTGGGTATTATTGTTTTGGATTCTTTTTTCTTTTTGCTGTTCTGATTGGGTGCTTTCTGCTACCTTATTCTCTACATTGTTGATTCAATTCCCTGCTTCATCTAACCTACTGGTAATTTCTTCTAATGTATTCTTTATTTCAGTTATTTTATTCTTCATTTCTGACTGATTTTTTTTATATTTTCTAACTATTTTTATGTTTCCTTTCTCTTTGTTGAAGTTCTCACCGAGGTCACTGACCACCCTTATAACTATTGTTTTTAACTCGGTATTTGGTAAATTGCTTGTCTCCCTTTTGTTTAGTTCTTTTTCTGGAGCTTAGTTCTGTTCATTCATTTGGGACATGTTTCTTTGTCTCTCCATTTTGGCAACTTTCTTGTGTTTGTTTCTATGTATTAGAGGTGCTATGTCTCCTAGTGTTGGTAGAGGGACCTTATGTAGTATGTGTCATCTTGGGCACAGTGGTGCAATCTCTCTGGTCACCTGAGCCAGGTGCTGCAGTTGTTTCCCTTGTGTTGGCTGTGTGTGCCCTCCTGTTGTAGTTGAGCCTTTGTTGCTGTTTGCATTTCAATGGGAGAAATTGACCCTCAAGCTGTTGGTTGTGAGGAATGGCAATAACTACATTGGAGGAGCTGTTGTACAGGGGCTGATGCCATGAAGCAGGATTCACTTTAACACAGCTCTGGTACCTATTGAACCTGTCTTTTGGGTGTGCCATCTGCAGAGGTAGCTAGATGATCTCCAGCTCTATGAAACCTGACCTTCAGATGTGCTGGCCCTGGGGCCTCTTGGGAGGGGCTTTGCCACAGTTCATATTTGGCTACAGCCTGTGCCCTGCCTGAGACCACCTGGAATCCACAGATGGCCATCACCTGTTCTGAGCTTAGAAGTGCCAAGACTCAAAAGAAAGCCAGCTGCTGCTAGTGCCAATCTTTGGTTTGCTCAGCCAGAGGTATGGGTCACACTGAGGCCAATGCTGCTGTTTGGAGTATGTGAACCTTTGAGAGATTTTACAAAAGTCTGTAGGATGAGCCAAGATAGGACATTTATATGGAGAAGCCCTCAGAAGCAGCTTGGGTAGGCCTTTAAGTTGGCTGGTGCAGTGTCTCATAACCAGGAAAGGGCAAACTGTATTAGCTAGGTGATGGAGACTCAGATATAGCTCTGTTTTTGTCTTCATGCTGGGTTGGGAGAGGACTCTCCCTTCCAGCCCTTGCTCTAAAGCCAGACAATTCAGTTCTTACTCCTATGTCCTTGATACCTTCTGAGCTGCTGCTCCAATGCTGGAGCTCAAAGCAAGTAAGTTTGTTAGTAGGTAAGTCTATGTGTGGGCCTTTTAAAAGGAGTGTCTAGTACTCTGGCTGCCTTCCATCTCACTCAATCACAAGTTCCACTGGTTTTCACGGGTAGAAGTTGTGAGGAATTCTCTCCTTGGCACTGGAACCTGGGCTCAGGAGCCTTGTGTGGGGCTGGGAACCCCTGCTCCTCAGGTGGTACTTGGAAGCTGACCAGCCCATTCCAACTCCTCTCCCTTGCTACCTATCTTGAAGTGGTTTCTTCTCTATATCCTCAGTTTTAGGACTTCGTTCAGCTGTATTTCAGGTGATTCTCAATGATGGCTATTCTGTAGTTCAATTGTAATTCTGATATAGTCTTGAAAGAATGCAAGCACAGTATTTACCTACTTGGCCATCTTGACTGGAAATTCTCATTCTTATTTTTTTATAAGTACTCAGGCATATGTATGTCATTGCTCTGACAAATCATCAAAAATGTATCTGTGCATTCTAGTTTTTTAAGAATTATCAGTTTAAATTTATAATACAATGAATTCAAACATAACTAAAAGCTTTTTGAGATCCTCAATAATTTTTAATATAATACAGTATAATATTTGATAATCAGTGTTTGAAAAATGCTTTACTTTCAGAAACAATCTATTCTAGTATTTTCTTCTGTGTACAGAAGTCATTTTAAAAAGGTTGATATTTAAAGACCACAACTCATTTTAAATATATATATGCTATATATTATGTGTAACTATGTTTCATACACACACACACACACACACACACACACACACACACACACACATATATGTATACTACTTGAGTATTTACAACATTCATTTTTCAATTAAATTTATATCATAGATACACCTTAGAACTCTCTATATATTTCATATATATTAAATTTTAATTAATTATATTCTAGATATATAGATGTAGTATCTATTAAAAGCCAGTAAGTGTATTTGAATGTATTGATTTTCGTTGTTATTTCCATAAAAATATATATAGAACATTTTCTTGTAGTGTTGCTATTTATGCAAAAATGTATGTATTTATAAAAATTTTTGTATACATTTATACAAATTTAGACTTTGCTATATGTACAAATGTAGTATTTTTCTTTATGGATGAACTTGTTCTTGAGATTTATTGCTTAAAAAGTAATTGATGGGTCTAAATTATCATTCATATTATCAAGTATTATTAGAGACTGTTGCACTGATTCATATTCCTACTTGCCTCATTCTACAAAGAAGAATAAAATACTCATTAAATATGCAAAAATGGTTTCTTCTTATTGAAATTTACCTTTGAAGGGCTAAAAAATACTTTATTCTTATTTGGTATCTCTTCTTAATGAATTGTTTATGTTCTTGGTCCATTTTAATGATTTTAATAATTATATTTTACACATAGGCACTCTATATATTGCAGATAACATTCCATCATATATTTGAGACAAATATATTCTCATTTTCTACTTGCTTTTAATAAAATTTTTTTGACTTTTGTCATTTAACACATTTTATAAGTACTCAAATTTTATCATTTTGATATGACCACAACAATACAATTATGCTCTATAACAAAATTACTACACATGCTAATATCACACATGTCATGTCAATGTCACATCATTTCTTAAATCTACATCTTTGAGTAATTAGTTCAAATGAGCCCTGGACAAAGCAGAATTTGGGTCCCACTAAAAAAAACCAAAGCTGTTCTTTGTTTAACTGCATCCTCCTAGAACCAGTGAGAGGCATGGTCTTTATGTGGCATAGGGATGAAGAGTGAGGAAAAGTGTCACTGCTAAAGCAAATTTCCAGCCTTTTCCGGATTGTCATATAAATGGAACGAGACAATACATAACTTCTTGGTCTGGCTTCCTTCACTTAGCAAAATATATTTAAGATTCTTTTTTGTTGTATAAATCAGTTAATTTTTTATTGCTGAGTGGTGTTATATTGCATTGATGTTTGTTTTTTCATTCACTTATTGATGGGCATCTTTGTTATACACAGTAATTTTAATTATTAATATTAGTTTGAAAAACTTAATATCTTTCCATGTTAGTAGCTATTCTTCTATGATAGTTTTAATGATTGCAAAGCCATTGACCTTCATTCTCTATATATACTATTACAGAATTTGCTTAAACAGTTCCTTATTGATTGTTGGCAAGTTTTTAAATGAAAATATAAAGTAAAATCTTAGAAACAAAATCTTAGCTACCTGTTCTTGCATTAATTTTCTAGAAGCATAATTTTAAAATTAAAAAATACACCAAATTTTAGGGCATTTAGATGCAAAATAGAGTAAGATTGATTGTTTTTTCTGTGTTGGTCATCTCACATTTCTCTTTTTTGATAAAGAAACATTAGGCTAAGGGATGATAGACATAAAAAGAAGGTGAAAATAGAAAAGATCATATTTCTCAAATTTTACATGAGACCAAATTGAGTGACTAAAAGTAATGCCAAAATCATATGTTAGGCCAATTTTATCAAGCATTCAATCCATAAGAATAAAATTATTTTAGGAATTTTTTCATTCATATTCTTATAAGACTACTTGTAATCAAACTACTCCTTCTCAAAATGTGCATGTAGGATCTTCCATAATATTTTGGTGGAAATCAATCAGTATTAACAGATAAAACAATATAGATAATCTGCCAATTCAACAAAGCATTAATTACATTCATTATTTTAATACAAATAAGAGAAGTAACCAATTTTCTGGATTATGTTACTTTCAAAAGATTTATTGCTATCCTATAAATATTACCTTAATATTCTTGTGTAGTTTTCTCCTCAAACAGCCAAGTGAAGTCCACAGTTGGATTTACATATTGTCAACAATATTTTTTTCTTTAGTGCTTTGGTAAGTATGAAACCAATAGAGCATTTTATGACCCCTTTCAATTTTCATTTAAAGGTTCAAGTCTATAGTAAAGCAAAATGAATATATGATTTTTTAGCTATCTGCACTTGTCATCATATTTTTTGTTTTGAATAGCTGCATAAAGTTAAATACTTTATTGACCTTTACTCCTTAGCTCTTAAATATATATGTGTTTTTTTTCTTTGAACTCGGAAGTGGCATATTGTCAAGAGTAAATAAATCTTGAAATGTATAGATTTCAAATTTTCAGGTATTTAGATTTTCAGGAAAGATTGGCCTTTGACAAAGGCAAATACTCAACCCTATCATAAAATTATATTCTTTATATTGGTTTCCAAAATCTTCACTTTCTACAAATACATCATAAGTGAAAGTAATAAGGACTGCCATTTATGAGAAAAACACTTGTTAATTTTCTGTAATTTTATCAATTCTCCTTCTTGGATCACTTAAACTGTACATAAGATAATAGGACTATATTATCATTCTATTCAAATTTTAAATATTTATGGTTTTATGTCACCATTAAAATACATGACTCTATTTTATATATTTATTTTATCTTTTTTATTTTTAAATTTGTTGGGGCTACATTGGTTAGCAGAAATTAAATAAGTTCCAGGTGTACAATTCTACAATGCATTGTCTATATGTTGCATTATGTATTCCCCACCCGGAGTCAGTCCTCTTTCTAATGCCATGTATTTGACACCCTCTTTCTTTTCTCTTACCCCCTCCCCCTTACTCTCAGGAAACTACTATTGACAGTGTCCATGAGTTTCTGTTTCTTTCAGTTTTATATTCCATGGTACATATACACAACAAAATATTACTCAGCTATAAAAAAAGATGAAATATTGCCATTTGTAAAAATATGGATAGACCTTGAAATCATCATGTTAAGCAAAATAGCCAGACAGAAAAAAAATCAAGAACCATATGACTTCACTCATATTTTAGATACTAAGCTACTTCTATGACTAAAATTCTTTTTAGAGTTGAAAAAATAAAAATCAATCTCTACAATTTGGAAGTAAAATAATTTCTTTTTATAGAAGTGAAACAAAAAGTTAGTTTATTGAAGAGAAAGTACACTCCCAACAAGTAGGAGCAGGCTCAAGCAAAGAAAGTGACCCAAGAGCCTATAAATTGTTATTTAAAAACTTTGATAACTTAAACTTCAGAATGTATTAAACTCAAAAAGGTATTAAGTTTGATCATTTAGCTCAAGAACATAATAGCATTTTAAAATACCTTTTGGGATCTTAGGTGATTTGTTTCAGTGGGTTTTATTATCAACAAGTTTCATTAGATAAAAAGATTATATATATATATATATACATATATATATAAATATATATATATTTATATATATACATATATATATAAAACATAAATTTTAACAATGTTAAGGATAAATAAGTAATGCTTTAGTGAAATCATGTTCATTCCATTGTTACTTAAATCAATGGCATATGATGATTGCCATCTTTTCTTCATAAAGAAATGGGCCATAGATGGATGCACTACTGTGTTATTAAAGATGCGTTAACCCACAAAACCCATCTCATGTTGCAGAAAAAAATTAAGAAATTTTCTAATATCATTAGAAAGATTTATACTTAAGTCACTACAAAGAATTTTAATACACTTTATACTGTAAAAATGTGTATATTAAATTATTACTCATTTTTTAATATTAACAAAATGCTGAAAAATAATATAATTAAAATTTGGAGTTATCAAGAGTTACTTAGGGATACACACCCACACACACCCACACACACACACACACACACACACACACACACACACGTATATCTGTGTGTCTGTGTGTGTTTGTGTGTATAAGTACATTTTTGTGCCATTAATTATATCATTCCACATGTATCCTTTTGCAACCTGATTAATTTTCTAAATGTTAATTTTTAAATTTACAATACTGAGAGAAAAAGACCAACAAAATGTCTGCATGAGAGAGACCCCTGAAAAACTCCCCTGGAGAGTACAATGAATAAAATACCTATACTTCAACTACAGACACCCTACTCAATGCACAAGAACAACTAAGAAACCCACTGGTAGCATCAAAGTACCTGCAGGTGGGCAGTGGGGCAAATGGAGAAGAAAAAAACAAGTTCCCAGATATGGGATATGTGTGGATCCCTGCTTGGAGCTCTACTGTAGAAATGGGAGGGGAGAAAAAGGTGGTGGGTGAACCTTCCGGACCTTGCCCAATCTGTAGGACAGATCTAAGGAGGCCCAGAAGCAGGAGTGTGAAACATCACAACGAGACTTCACTTTGGACTCCAGGAGGTGCAGACTGGGTCCATTAGATTCAGTGGGCTCACTTTACTCTAGTTCTAAGAGGAGGAGGAACGATAGAGGTGGTGATGAGCTGCAGCACCATCTCCCTTTAGTCAGGAAAGAGAAAGAAGGAGAGTGCTGTGCATGTATTTTTTGACCTCCAACCAGCACGGTCTGAGACCAGAGACTAGCATACAGGACTGATCCCAAGGTTCAGGGCAGAGTCCTCAGGGCAAACCAAGAACAGAAAGGTGTAAGCCCATCCCACCAGTGTGGCCCACAACCCCAGAAAGAAAACAAAGGCACCAATCCTTGCCAGATCTCTGCTCTCTCCCCTCCAGACCTCTGCCCTCCCAATATCAACAGCAAATTCCAAAAAAGTTGCAGCAGCAAGTGTCAGGTTAAGGAACAGAATATCTCCAAAGAGGCTGCCAGAATGAAAAACCAGAAAATGGAGCTCAAAATAAATTTAAACAACAAAATATCGCAGTAAATGGGACAGAGTCTAAAAACCTATCAGACTCAGAGCTCAAAACAATAATTACAGAAATGTTCAGGGAACTTAATGATAATCTCAACAGAGAGATAGCAAGCATAAAGTAGGACATACAAATCATTACAAAGGACTAGGCAGAGATAAAGGTTACATTAAATGAAATAAAGAATGGCATAAAAGGAGTTACCAGATTAGATGAAACAGTGCAAGGCAGGGATTTGCAAGAACAGCCAGCAGAAAACACACAATCAGAACAACAAATTAAAAAAAAGAATTAAAAAAATGAGTATGGTTTGAAATTCCTTAAGGACAATATTAAGGGTATTAACATTTGCATCATAGGATTACTAGAAAGTGAAGAAGAAAAGCAAAGGATGGAGAACTTACTTGAACAAATACTAACTTAAAATTTTCTAACCTGATGAAGAAAATAGACACACAAGCCCAAGAAACACAGAAAGTCGCAAACAAGATGAACCCAAACAGAAACACAGCAAGACACATAATAATTAAATGGCAAAAATTAAAGAAAATTAGAAAATTCTAAAAGAGCAAGAGAAATACAAGTAGTAACTTATAAAGGGACACCCATTCAATTCTCAGGTGATTTTTCAACAGAAACTTTGCAGGCCAGAAGGGAATGGCAGAAAATATTCAACATGATGAAAACCAAGGATCTGCAACCAAGATTAATGTATCCAGCAAGGCTAGCATTCAAAATTGAAGGACAAATAAAGAGCTTCTCAGGCAAGAAAAAGCTAAAGGAGTTCACCACCACCAAACCAGTAGTACAAAGAATGTAAGAGGGACTTCTTTAAGATGGGAGGAGGGATGGGAGAGTGGATAAAATAAGGGAAAAGGATTGGGAAGTTTTGTTTTGTTGTTACAAGCAATAATCATTGGGATATAGATTATAATATGGGAATATAGTCAATAAATTTGCAGTAACTTTGTGTGGTGTCAGATAGGTACTAGGATTGTTGGGGTGAGGGGAGGAGAGAAGGAGGGGTGGGTAAAAAGGGGAAGAATTCAAGAAGTACAAATTCATAGACACAGAATAGTCACAGGGATGTTAAGTGCAGCATAGGGCATATATTAAAAATATCTAAAATGTAATTGAAAAATAAAAACTTTCAAAAATTTTACAACATTGAAAATTATCTCTCTCTTGCCTATATTTTAACTCTTAAAGTCTTCCATTGTATAGAGAATCCAGACCCCTGAATGTGTCTCCTTGTGCACATGAATGAAAGTTTCTACCATTAATTTTTCATACATGCCCTGTAATAAGTGCCTTCTTAAACTTAGATTTCATTTGGGAAAAAACCCATTATTTTCTTATGAATTTCAATTATGTCTTTTAGAGAGTTACTATTCACTTTCAAGTGTTAAAAATTCAGCCACTCTAAATTAAAACTTTGCTCTTATATCAAACTCGATCATTCTCCACTCACTTGTCTCAGATACCTTCAATAAGAGATGGGGGTTTATTACTCATTGGCCCTTTCTCAACCTCTTTCTTGCTCCTGTATCTTTTGTCGCTTTCAAATCAGGACTCACAAAGAAGGCATGAGAAGTAAAGACATAAAAATAGTTATACTTATATGAAGTGTTTGTAATTTCTTTAACTAGAAGTGCCTTCTGTATGGCAATGCTTTATGGGAAGCTGGAAGGACACTTTTCCCTGCCATTAGCAGTGCCCTTTCTGACTGACATTATGCTCATCTATGACTCTTTGTCATGTTGTAACCCAGGAGAGTTTCTGGGGATAGCTCCTGTCTCAGTACCTTCCAATGGGAAAGCTATGAGTAAACCAAGTTAGCAACTTTCTGCACCAGTGAATTTATCCACAGAAAATGCTGCTTGCCATGACAAATGCTTGCAGTGTAGACTTACACTGTTGTTTCATTCAATATCCTATTCCTAAATGATAATTGGCTTCATAACAAAATCTATTGCTGATAATATTTCTATCATCCTTAAAGCAGTGGAGGGGCTTTTGTAAACTCAAACATCTATTACCACAGCCCCTTTTCTTGCATGTTATTTTTCTATAGTACCTTATAATCATCCTGTCTTATGCCATGCCATACCCCAAATAAGTCACTATTAATATAAATGTGGTTATATAGGCTTTGCTCATTAGATCTGTCTCCAAATGTATCACTTTCTGTTCTCATATTGCTTTTTCAATTCAATCTTTTCTATTTCTGGGGTCAGTTGCCTTGTTTCTATAATGAGGCTCTGTTAATGGCAAAGTGTCACTTTTGGTTGTTTTTTTCTGTTTTAAGTCTTTCACTTGAATTTTAGTTTACATGGGTTTATAGAATTTTATGCTAAGAGATGTTTCACCCCAGAAATTCCTCAACATGCCCTTTTAAGGAGCCTGTTGTCAGTGTAATTACACTTCTTTAAACTTTTCATTTTCTCTTGGGTACTTTGTAATGCTACTATGTTTTATGTTGGTGTTTGTATATTTACTTGCTAAAGATATACTGAGCTTGTTGAATCTGAGAATCTGAGAAATTATTTATTTTATTATTACAGGCAAAAATCAGCCATTATCTTAACACAGTTTTCTATTGCAAATTTTTTATCTTCATGTCTGGAAATTTCGTAAGACATACGCACTTGTATATCCATCTTCCTCTCTTCTATATTTTAATTATTATGGTACATTCTTAGTTATTTCCTTCTACTAAAATTCACTAATTTACCCATTTAATGTATTTCATATGCTGTTCAACTAATTTTTTTTGTGTGGTTTCCTGCCTGGGAATCGAACCCAGGCCATGGCTTTGAGAGCGCCGAAGCTTAGCCACTACACCACCAGGGAATCCACTGTTTAACTAATTTATTTGTGTTTCATTTTGCTTCAATGGTTATTTTATTCTATTTGTGCAATTTATTTGTTTTGAAGGTGACTGTTCTTTTTTCAGAGCCTTATTTTTAAATTTTGTAAAAAATAAAGCATACTTTCATTATAAGTGTATGTTAGTCAAATCTTGCTGTATATTATGTCTCCTGATTCTTGCTTGTGGAATTTCATTCCGGTATGTGATTTAAAATTTTTTTTTTGTGTGTGTAGATAAAATTTGCGTAATACAATTGTAGTTTTCCCCTGTGAGAATCCCTCCTCTCCTGCTCTGTGGGAGCATCTTACCAAAACCCTTTGTCTCTGTTTCTCTGTAGCTGCAGGAGTTTCATCAACCTGTTTTATGTTGTGTAACTTTTGTACCTTGAGATTTTTCAGCACAGAAATAAAATATACATTTCTAATCAGTCTTGAAGTGAAGTGCCAGTTTAAGCTTTCATATATTTAGAAATTTTTTTTGTTGGTGGTCAGATTTGAGACAGAAAAACTTTTTTTATTTGTGCAGTAAGATTTACTACTTTAAGAAGCCTGGCTCTGATGGTATCTCTCAGTTCATAGTCCCTGACTTGGAGACACATGTCCTCATCACTTCCCTTATGTGAGCATTAGCACTGATAGCTCTTGGTGACTAATCATAACTACTGGTAGTGACTTCACCTGTTTATGGCCCCATTTTGCCGATGAACCACTTTCTCTTTTTTTTCTACTAGTTGACAATTTTCCTTTCTTGCAAGCTCAGCTATACCTTCAAAACAATGTTCTTTTCTAGGTGCTTGTGCAGGAAGAATTCCAGTTTATAGTAGTATGCTTTTTTAACTAAACCTAGAACTTTACTTTTAGTTATAGTTTACAAAGTTTTTATATAGTGTACATCTTGTTTTTTAATTAAATTGGATTTTAATCTGTTTTCCAAAATTTATCAAAAGCAAATTAGAGTAATTATTGGGATGGTTTCATAAGAGTCTACCATATGGAATAGGAAATGCTTGTGTATTGATTTCTTTATATATTGAACTTTAATTGTTTTCAATAATAGTTGTTATGATAGTTAAGAAGACGACCTTTAAAGCCAATTGCTTTGATATGATTTCTCCACTATTTGGGTGACATTGATCATTTCTTCTTAACTACACTATATCTTAATTTCCTCAAAGGTAACTTGAAGAAACCCTACCTCTTAGGGTTTTCTAATGAATTATATGAGTTAATGTACTGTACTGGTCTGGGAAGGTTATGCTAGAATAACATACCAACGCAAATCTCTGTGGCTTGGTGAAGAGAAATGTATTCCTCCCTCATGATAAATTTGACATGCATCACTGGAAATCTCTTCTGCTACCTCAGGAAACAGGTCTATCTTCATTTTGTAATGTTTCTGTGTTATCGCAAGCCACGTGTGCACATGACTTCAAAGGTCCTTGAGGACAAAAAGGGTGAGCAAGTTACATAAGTTCATAATTACCTCCGTCCAGAAACAGCACACATCACACCCTTTTATAGTCTACTGACCAAAAGCAGTCACAGGCTCAACTTAAATTGTGTCAAGGCTGAAAAACATGGAAAAGCACATGATGTATTTAGTCATCATTTACTGCTCTACCACAAAATCTAAAGGTTTTCTAGTAGTGCTTTGCCCATATTAAACACTCAATATGTAATAGCTCTTATCATTATAAATAGCATGGTGATTAATATATTTACATGTAAAACTCTGCTATGATTAGGTTATTTCATTAGGATTTCTGGAAGAACACTTATTATGCTAAAGGGTAGAGGTATTTGTGGGCTTTTTATAAAGGTTGTCAAATTCATTTTGAGAATAAGATTGTTAAAAATTTATCACAAGCCCTTGCATATTCATTTCATCAGATAAAGGACAATAATAAATACATTTTTTCAACATAACTGGATTTTCAAATCAACTTTATAATCTTTTATTTCATTAGCTTAACAAATTTAATTTTCTCTTAATTTGCATTTATTTAATTACTTTTGTAAGATTAAACGTTTTTCTTTATTTATACTGGTCATTAGATTCAGATCTAGAGAAAATTATTTGCTTGTAATCCATGCCCATATAGCTATTCATAACTTTTGTGTTTCTCTCTCACCAATTTGTATTGGCTTTTTATTATCATAAATTAATCCTTTATCTGGATAATTACTGAAAATATTTGCATTCATTTTACATGGCTACATTATACTGTAGTAATTTTGAATATAAAGATGTTCCTAAAACATTTTTAAGTATAATTTTCCTCTCCTCTTATTTTCTGGATGTATGATAAATTGTACCACTTATTCTTACAGTAATCTCATGAATTTGTAGATATGGAAACTGAGGCTTAAAGAGGATAAATGAATATGCCAATGGTCTCGTGGCTTGCAAGTTGCACAACCAGGACTCCCATCAGCCTTCTGTGTAAAATTAATTGTTTTGATACAGTTTCTATTGTATATAAAGCCCTTCACGATAAAAAGAATAATTACTCCCATCCCCAAAGACATCCGTGGCATAATCCATGACACTTGGGAATATGTTACTTTACATGACAAAGGATACTTTTCAGATGATATTAAGGCTATGGTCTTAAAATATGGTTACCCTGGGTTATATGGGTGGGCCCACTTTAATCACAGGAGCCCTTAAATAAACACAGACAACTTTCTCAGGCTTTAAGAAGGAGATTGAGGTGAGGGGATAGTCAATAAGATACCAAATGTGAGAAGAATTAAACAGGCCCTTGCTGGCTCTGAGATGCTGGCTCTGAGAAGTAGAGCATAATACACAGCAGTAGAGAGAGTCTTCTAGGAGGTGAAGGTGGTTATTGATGTACCCCTGATAACAAGTAAGGAAACAGGGCTCTCAGTACTACATCTGAAATGTAGCATATTCTGCCAGTGACCTAAATGAGCTTAGAAGCTAAATCTTTCCAGAACCTTTTCTATGAATCCAGCTGGTGGACATCTTGATGTAGGTCTTATGAAACATGGAGCATAGAAATGAGCTGAGTCAATTTGATTTCTGAACTACAGAGCACTGAGATCATAAATGTGTATTGTTTTAAGCCACTAAATTTGTGGTAATTTGTTACACATACATAGGAAATGGAAACACTTTCATTTAATGAAGTGGGATATGCCATGTAAAAATGCATACCCCCTACATTGCCTCATTGGGACTTATTTATTCTACTCTTCAACAGTGTTGTGCCTGGTAGAGTGTGTTCCTGCACACTTTCATAGTAAACCTAGAAAGACTGTGTTTGATGTATCCAACCCATTTCTCCAAAGTTGATAAACCTTTTTTCCAGGCCAAGAATTCTAGGCATGCAGGATTTAGTAATGTGAGGCAGCCACTTGGCCGAACCTATTCTATAAATGTAAGTCTATGTTTCTGAGGTATTCTCCAAGGTGTTTCCTGTTTATAGGGCTCATTTTCTGTGTACCTTCTGGTACTATTCATCCCAGGACAACATTACCATTAGCTTGATTAAAATTTAAATCCTTAAAATTTTAGAATTTGCTGGAATGTAAATGTAATTTTCAATAATTGCTCAAAACATTCAGTTTGGCAACACATTTGCTAAAGATTATATATATATACATATATATATATATACATATATATATACATATATATTTACATATGTATGTCCCGAGTTGTAGACAGTTCACTGTTTATCAATGTTTTCTATAACCTTTTTTAAATTGAACTTTTTTTTTGGAGATAATTATAAATTCTCATGGAGTTATAAGAAATAATATAGTGAGATTACATATATCCATTACCAAGATTCCCTTCATAGTAACATCTTGTAAAACTATACCACAACCAAGATTTTGACTTTCATACGGTCCAGATACAGAATATTTGCTACAAGTATTCCTCCTATTACACTTTTGTAGCCATAGCCACTGCTTTCCCAACCTCACCCTGTCATTAACCCCTGGCAACCAATAATCTGTTATTCATTTCTATAATTTTGTCATTTCAATCATTTTATATACATTGAATTATGCAATATGTAACCTTCTGGTATTGGACATTCACATCAACATAAATCTCTGGAGCTTCACTCAGGTTGCTCTATATATCAATAGCTCATTCTTTTTTGTTGCTGAGTAGTATTTCATGGTATGGAGTACCACAACTTGTTTAGTCACTCACCATTAAAAGGGCAGCTGTGTTGTTTCCAAATTTGGCTATCGTGAATAGAACTATAAATGTTGGTGTGAACATAAGCACTCATTTCTCTTAAAGAAATGCTCAAAGGTGTAATTTTTGGATTATTTGTTACATATATAGTTTAATAAGAAAACACCGAATTATCTTCTACAGTATTTGAAGCATTTTACATTTCCCACCACTAATTCATGAGTGATTCAGTTTCTACATATCCTTTCCAGCATTTGATGTTGTCATTGTTTTTTATTTTATTTTATTCATACTGATAGCTCTGTGTTGTGATATTTCAAATGTGGTTTTATATATATTCCTTTAATGGATTAACATGTTTTTATGTGTTTATTTCCCATCTGTGTATCCCTTTCATTGAAATGTCTCTTCATGTTCTTTGAACATATTGAAATTGGATTGTGCATTTTTTTTACTATTAAAACTTAAGTGTTCTTATATTGTCTAGATAGTATTCATTGTCAGGTATGTGGTATATAAATATTTTCTTTCCAAACTGTGACTCATCGTGTGCTGCTAGGATATTTTGCTGCAATAAAACTTTTAATTGTGTTGAAGTCAAATTTATCAATGTTTTCTTTTATTGATGGTGAATTTGATAGTAAGTCTAAGAACTCTTTGCTCTAGATCTTAAAGATTTTATACTTTATTTTTCTAAATTTTTATATTTTACATTGGACCCTTTTTTATGTATGTATGTGTATATGTATCTATGTATGTATATATGTATGTGTTTTTGTCTATGGCTGTTCAATTACTCTTGTTCCAATGACTCCAGTTGCATGCTATGAAATGATGATTTTTTTTCTTCCATTGAATTGCCTTTTGACTTTTGCCAAAAATCATTTGAGAACATTTGTGTGGGTTGATTTATGGCTCTCTATTTTGTTCCATTGAACTATGTGCTTATCCTGCCAATACTAAAAAATAATGATTAGTATACTTATACAAGGTTTTCAGGTTTCCCTGGTGGTGTAGTGGCTAGGCTTCATTTCTCTCAATGCTGTGGCCTGGGTTCTATTCCCAACAAGGGAACCCCCTGCCAAAAAATAATAGTTTTCAAATCAGGTAGACTAATTCCTCCCACTAACTAATTATTTTTGAAACTTGCTGAAGCTTTTATTATTCTTTTCATTTTTCACATGAATTTTAGAATAACCTTGTAGATATCTACAAAAATGTGCTAGGATTTTGCTAAGAATTACATTAAACTTTGATTAGATTTGAGAAAAATTTACATATTTATTATGTTAAACATTTTAATTGATGAACATGGTATATTCCTCTACTCATATAGATCTTTAATTTCCTTCACCAATGTTTTGTAGTTTCCCTCCTTTTGTTTGGAGGAATTGTAAATGGTATTGTATTTTTCATTTCAATGACCATATATACATTGATAAATGTTATAAATAAAACTGATATTGGTAGTTTATGTTAATCTTGCATCCCACAATCATGCTGACTTCAGTTTTTAGTTGTGGGATCTTTTTATTTTGTAAAATACTTAGTATTTTTTATGTAAGCAATCATATTCTCTAAAAACAGGAAAAATTTCATGCCCTCTATTCTTATTACAGTGTATTTATTTCATTTTCTTGCCTTATTTCAGTGGCTAGAGCTTACAACACTTTTGAATAAATGATGAAAGTAAACATCCTTGCCTTGTCTTAAAGTAAAGTAGTCAATCTTTCACTATTAAGTATATGGTTAGCTGCAGGATTCTTATGTATATTTCTTCCAAAATGAAGAGGTTCTCTCTATTCTTGTGTTTGTGAGAGTGTTTTTTTTTAAATCAAATTTTGGCAACATTTTTTTCACCATTAATTAATATGGTCATGTTACTTCTTTCTTCTATAATCTGTTCATTTGATGGGTTACCCAAATTTATTTTCAAATACTGATCAGCTTTGCATTACAGAAATAAACCCAACTTGACTGCAATTAATAAATACAAGGTTATTCAGATTATCTATTGCACATTGGGTGAATCACAATAGTTTTCATTTTTCAAGGATTTGGTCCATTTCATCAAATTGTTAAATTAATGTTTGTAGACTTGTGTGTAGTATGTAATAATTATCTTTTTTATGTCTGCAGGATACATAGTGATAAACTCTGTTGATAATTTTCTCTCTTTTGAAAAATTTGTCAGCCTTGCAAGAAGTTTGCAAATATATCAGTCATTAGAAATAATCAGTTCTTTGTTTCATACTTGTTCTCTGGTTTTCCTACTACATGTTTCATTGTTTCTTTAGAATCAGTTCTTGGTTTCATATATCTATGTTCCCTTGTTTTTCTGCTATATGTTTCATTCTTTCTTACCTGTATCTTTTTTATTTACTTTTTATTCTTGCTTTGGGTTTATTTTCCTTTCCTTTTTTTAGATTCTTGTAGTGGCATCTTTGATGATTGACTTGGCACTTTGATGATTGACTTGGCACTTTTTTTCTTTGTAGAAGTTTAGTGCTAATAACTTTCTCTTCAGCAATGCTTTAGCTGTATTCTACAAACTTTAGTATGTGACGCTTTTGTTTTCATTAAGTTCAATGTATTTTTTTCCTCTGGGCATTTCTCTTTGGTTGAGGAATTAATAAAATGGTTAAGATTCATAGATATAGAGAACAAACTAATGGTAGCCACATGGGAGTGGGGATGGAGAACTGGGTAAAGAAGTGGAAGCAATTAAGTACAAATTTGTAGTTAAAAATAGTCATGGAAATATAAAGTACAACATAGTGAATATAGTCAACAACTTTGTTGTAAGTATGTATAATGCCAGGTGGGTACTAGACTAATTAGGGGGGGGAGGCATCACTTTATATCAATATCTAACCACTAAGCTGTACACCTGAAACTAATATAAAACAATAGTAGACATCAACTGTAATTGAAAAAAATGTGTTAGTTTCCAGTGTTTGATGACTTTTCTGTTGTCTTTTGGTTATTGATTTCCAGTTTAATTTTATTGTAATTGGAGAAGATACTCTGGATAATAGTATTTCTCTTAAATGTGTTGAGAGTAGCTTTATAGATCATAATATGATCTTCCATGATAATTTGTTTGGCACTTGGGAAGAAAGAGCATTCTGTGCTTTGGTAAAGTGTATTTTAAATTAGATGACATTTTTTTTGGTGGGAGATGTTATTGAATTCTGCCATAATTTTGCTGATTTCCTATCAGCAAAATTGTTGAGAAACCATGTGGATTTGTCTGTTCTTGCTTTACATATATTTCTCTTCTTTTTTTAAGAGCACACATTTAAGATTAGTATGTCTTCTTGTTAAACTTTTATCATTATATGACGCCCCTCACTCTGATAAATTTCTTTTCTCTAAGGACTATTTAATATTAATTAAATTAAAACTTATTTAGTATTAACATAGCCACTCTTGTTTTTTTATTATAAAGTTCATGCTATATCTTTTTCCATCTTTTTACTTTAAAACTACCTATATCATTGTATATTTTAAAGAGTTTTAATAAGAAATACTGCTAACATACAACAATATATCAGTTTCAGGTGTACACCATAGTTATTCAACATTTATATACCTACAGAGGTGATGACCATAAGTCCAGCAAACATCTGACACAATACCACATTATTATAATATTATTGACCATATTTCCTATGGTTTACATTCCATCCCCATGACTGTTTTGTAAATACCAACTTGTACTTTTTCATCCCATCACCTTTGTCATCCTATCCCCCAAACTTCCATCTATCACCCTGATAAATCTAGTACCCACTGGCACCATACATAGTTATTAAAATATTATTGACTATATTCCTTATGCTATACTTTACATTTCCATGACTTTGTAACAATAAGTTTGTACTTTTTAATCCCTTCTATTTTTTCACCCGGCCCCTCAACCTGCTTCCCATCTTGCAGCCATCAAAATGTTCTTTGAATGTATGAGTTTGTTGCTGTTCTGTTTGTTTATTTTGTTCTTAAGATTCTACATATAAGCAAAATCTCATTGCATCTGTTTTTCTCTGTCTGACATATTCTACCAGTACTATACTCTCCATGTCCATTCTTGCCACTACAGATGGTAAGAACCCATTCCCTTCCATGGTCCAACAAAATTCCTTTGCATCTATGTACCACCTATTCTTTATCCATTCTTCCATTAATGGAAACCAAGATCACCTCCACATGTTGGCTATTATAAACAATGCTGTAATGAACATAAAAATGCACATGTCCCCTCAAAGTACTCTTTTGGCTTTCTATAGGTAAATACCCAGAAGTGGGATTACTGGGTCCTTCTTTGTCTCTTGTTATAGACTTTGTTTTAAAGTCTATTTTGTCTGATATAAGCATTGCTATTCCAGGTTTTTTGTTGTTGTTGTTTTTTGTTTCTATTTTTCATGAAATACCTTTTCCATTTCTTTACATTCAGTCTGTCTGTGTCTTTCATCTGAGTGACTCTCTTGCAGGTAGCATATATAAGGGTTTTGTTATCTTATCCATTCACCCATCCTATGTTTTTCATTGGAGTATTTAATCCATTTATGTTAAAAGCAATTGTTTATAAATGTGTACTTATTGTGATTTTATTATTCATATCTTTTTTTTTCATCTTAAAAATGTCCCCCAAACATTCCTTATAATACTGGGTTGGTGGTGATAAACAACTTCAGCTTTTTGTTATCTGGGAAGCTCTTTATCTGTTTTGTTTTGTTTTGTTTTGTTTTGTTTTTTAATTTAAAGTGATATAGCTTTGCTGAATAGAAAACCTTTGGTTGTAGGTACTCACTTTTCATCACTTTGAATATTTTGTGCTAATCCTTTTTGGCCTGTAGTTTCTGTTAAGAAATCAGCTGACAGTTCTATGGAAACTCCTTTGTATTTAACTAACTGTTTTTCCCTTGATGTTTTTAGGATTCCCTTTTTGTCTTTGCTTTTTGCCATTTTCATTATAATGTGTCTTGGTAATTTCTTGTTTGAAATTATCTGTGCTTTCTGAACTTTTATATCTATTTTCTTAACCAGGTTAAGAAAGTTTTCAGTCATTATTTTTTCCAGTAGATTTTAAATCCCTTGGTTTCTCTCTTCTTTCTGTACCCCTATAATATGAATGTTGTTAAGCTTGATGTTGTCTCAGAGTTTTTTAAAACTATCCTCATTTATTTTTGGTTATTTTTTTCTTTTTGCTGTTCTTATTGGGTGTTTTCTGCTACTTTGTATTCTACATCGTTAATGTGATCCTCTGCTCATCTAGTTTGCTGTGATTTCTTCTAGAGCATTCTTCATTTTAGTTATTGTGATTTTTACTTATGACTGGTTCTTTTTTTATAGTTTCTATGTCCTTTTTCATGCTTGCTATCTCTTTGTTGAAGTGCTCACTAAGTTCCTTTAGCATTTTCATAACCATTGTCTTGAACATTGTATCTGCTCAATTGCTTGCCTCCATTTTATTAGTTTTTCTTTTCTGGAGTTTTCTCCTATTCTTTCATTTGGGATGCATTACTTAGGTTACTTAGTTTCTTTAATTTAATTGCCTCTTTGTCTTTGTTTCTCTGTATTTGATAGATCTGTTGTGTATCCCAGTCTTGCTGGGTGGCTTCATGTAGTAGGTTTAATGTGGGGCCCAGTAGCACAGCCTCCCTGGCCATCTGAACTGAGTCTTTCAGGAGTGTACCTTGTGTGGACTGCATGTGCCTTCCTGTCATAGATCAGCCTTGATTGCTCTTGGCACATCAACAGGAGGGATTAACCCTCAGGTTGACTGGCTGTGGAGTTTGTCCACGTCCACAGCTTATGAGGGGCTTACCCCACTGAATGGGGTTTTCCCCAACCTTTTGAGATTGTCATTTGTATGTGCCACATGTGGGACTTCTTGGGCAGTGCTGTGTTGTGGTTTGAAGTCAACCTCATAGTATGTTGGGAGGGGCTCTGGTGCAGGCCCAGTTCAGCCACTGCCTATGACTTGCTCAGAAGTACCTTGTAGGCACTACAAAGTGATGGATGGTCAGTCACTGCCTATGCTGTACCTGCAGGCACATAAGAGAAGCCACACTGCAAACCAAGGATGGCTGCCACCAGTACCAGGCCTGGGGTATCTCCACAAAAAGCCAGGACATTCTGAGGCCCACTGTTACCTTCCATCTCCCTTAAGGTCAAGTCACTGATAAAGCCTTCTTCAGTATGTAGTTGGGTGTGGTGGGGTCTCAGTGAGTCACCAGGTAGAGCAAGTGGAGCTCACTAGATCAATTCAGATTTGGCCATAGGCATGGAAAGAACACCTCACACAGAGAAAATGGCAATTGTCTTTCTAGTCTTTGCCCCAAAGTTGAATAACTCACTCTTTCTTCATATGTCTTTGATGCCTTCCCAAATTACCACCCCTCCATCAGTGCCCAGAGAGAGTGCCTGTGAGGAGTCTTTAAAAGGATGTCTGGGTTTATCACAGCCTTTTGTCCCACTCAGGTGGTTGAAGTTCCCAGCTTTATTCACAGCCAGGTATTGTGGGGGCTCTCTTTCCTGGCACCAGTACTGCAAGCCCTATATAATTATATTGGAAGTGAGTTCCCTATACAAAGCATATAGTGAAGGCATGTTTACTAATCCACTCTGTCAATCACTGACTTTTATTAATAATGTAATTATAGATTTGCTAGAGCTTAAGTCTGCCATTTTAGTTTGTCTTTTTTTTCCCCCTTCCACTTCTTTTCTTTTTTCCTGCCTTTCTGTAGGTTAAATATTTTTGAATCTTATTTTTATGTATGTATTGTAGAGTGTTTGATTGTAATCCTTTGTATAGTTTTTTAACTGTTTGCTCTAAGTATTGCATTATATATGCATAACTTATCACTGTTTACTGGTGTCCTGATTTTATCAGTTAGAATAAAATGTATAATTTTTTTTCTCCTTTTAAATTTCTTTACTCCCTTTTATTTATAATATCATTGCTTTACAACTTCCTTTTACTTACATTTAGAAACCTATCAGTTTTCTAAATTTTTCTTCAACTGTCGAACATAATTAAAAAACTCAAGAGAATGATAGCCTAATATATATTACCAAGTTTTTGCTTTCTGTTTTCTTTTTTCTGCACAAAGTTTCAAAGATGTGGCTTGTTTGTTTTTGTTTTGTTTTGTTTAATTTTCATTTCTGTTTAGAGTACTTCTTTTAGCCATTCTTTAGGATAGGTCTACTGGTGACAAATTGTTTCAGTTTTACTTCATCTAAGATCATCTTCACTGACCTGTCAAAATTGATACTTTTACTGGCTTTGAGATTACAGGTTTGCATATGTTTATCTTTCAGCACTTTATTTTGATTTCCATGGTTTCTGACAAGAAATTCACTGTCATTCAAATATAATAATTTTTTTGTTTGTTTGTTTTGCAATAAGCAAGATGTCTCTCTCTGGATATTTTATAAACCTTTTTTGCCTATTTAACAAAAAATTTTATTTAATTTTTCAACTTATTACTAAGAAAACACTTAATGTTTACCTCTCTGTCGGAAGTTAGTTTTTACAACAAACTTTTTTATTTTTGTGTTTGCCACTGGGTGATGTTCATTATAAAACCTTGTGCATGAGGCTGGGATAGAGCAGTCCAGGGCTGGGAGAGAATCTGCTTGCTAACCACTCATAATGTTTTTAAATAAAATAATAATTCAAAAGTCATTCAAGATTTATTTTAAGTATATGTGCTTATATATTGTTTTGGGCTTGAGGAGTTAGTCATCACTCTTAATAATATATATGTCAGTGATATTTTTCTTTTTACCTTTACAACACCTGAGTCTTACTTAATATTTAATATAGAGACTATGCTTACAAATATCCAAATATCTTTTACCCATTATTACATTTTATAAAATTTAAAGAGTGGTCATGGAGCTGAGTTAGGAAAGTTAATCCTAATTTCAGCTCTGATACAGACTGAACTAAACAAGCTAGTGTCAATTGTTCATGAAAAAAATAATGCTTAAAGCTATGATAATTTATGGTTATGCAAGGCAAAATAAAGTCACACGTATAGTGTCTAGCAAAATAAATTATCTAAATGCTAAATATTTGTTTTTTATTAGTAAAATATAAAAAATTTTTCTAAGCCTCTAGCTCATGTATCTTACTTGTGAATGTATGTTATCTTATTTTTGGTTCTTTCTCCCTGCCTGAAACACACACACACACACACACACACACACACGTTCAAAATTTGTTTCATTCATAGATCTCATTTTTATGTCTTTGAGAATTTTCTAAGAACTTTTAATTGTAAAAATAATGCCTTTCTTAGCTTACAATGTGTAATATTTTCACATTTAGATACATTATAGTGCCAAATAAAATTTATATTTTATTAGCTACTTTAAAAGTCTCCAAATATGTAATGTATTTTTACTGATTCTGTATCTCTTTATCCATGTTATCCTAGCACAATGCATTCATTATGTTTATTCAATTACTATGATTTTAGAAGATAGATTCTTTTCTTGTTTATCTGTGTAGTCTGAAGAGAGTGCTAAAAAAAGTAATCAGAAGGAGAGAAAGGGGAGGAAGTTGGAGAGGAGGGAGGGGAAGCTAGATATAGGGTGATAGAAAGAGAAGTCACAGTAGGTGGTGAAATTATTATACAACAAGTTGACAATCCACTGTGGAATTCTATGCCTGAAACCTATGTAATTATTGCTAACAGATGTCACCCCAAAAAGTCTAACAATAAAATTGAATTAAAAAAAAAAAGTAATCATCCAGTGTTTAACCAGAGTCGATTGGATTCAATAAATCTCCAACTCCTCATATCCTAAATCAATTTCATAATATTTACATAAAACTTACTAAATTAAAATATGCCTTATTGACATCAACATTCAACCATTTTCTGATTCTTAAAATTTGCTCTAACCCTCCATTATAAAGTCAATTAATTTTGCTATTTTTAAAACATATATATTTAACATCCAAGCAGTAATTTTCTTTACAATTTTCTCTATCTTAGTTTAGGTTCTGTTTATATTTCACCTTGAATAATTGTATTCATTTCTTACTAACTTCCATGCCTCTAGACTATTCAATTCCAATTTTATGTAATCTTTTAAAAAATTATTTTTATGACAGATTATTTGCAAATATATTTGAAACAATTTCTTTCCTCCCTGTCTGCAGCCATTTTGCAGTACGATTTTAGCATTCCTCACATTTAGACTGTATTCTCCACTTCTTGAATCAGGGCTCACATTGTGACTTCTTTTAAACATAAAACTACTTACTCATAAATATTTTCAAAAATGAAAATATGTATGCCAAAAAAATATCTCCTTAAGAGGGGATTTTTAATTACAGAATGCAACACAAGTAATGCTTTGCAATTTCCAAGTTTGTGTAATCCCTCAAGAAACCTTGCAGTTTCTGCTTTTGCTTTCTTGGAGCATAACACTGCTATGCGAAGAAGCTCACACTAGCTTTCTGGAGCACAAAATAATATATAGCAGAGACAGACTGACTCAACCATAGACTTCTACACCTCATTGTGAATCACCATCTCACTGCAGCTGCATGAATGTTCATCAGCGAGACCACCAAAAGAACCAACAAGTTGTGTCCAGGACAAATTGTTATCCTTAAACATGAGCAAATAAAATGGTTATTGTTTCAAAGCACAGAGAATAGATGTGGTTTTTACCAGGAGATGAATAAATGATACAGAAATTGGTGCTCAAAAGTGATTGTTATCCTAATAAAAATGTGAAGCATGTTACATTAGCTTTGAGATTTGTGGTAAACCTGATGCCATTGGCCCAGTCTAGTATTGTATACAAATTATTGATGAAGGCTGGTAAAGGGATGGTTAAAGTCTGGAAAAAAATTAATTTGTGTTACATGTGAATGAACAATTGGGAAAACAGTCATCTGTGGTAACTTAGCAGATAGAATCAAGCTAATGAGATCTACAGACACAACGTGGAATGTGCCAGTGGTTGCTTCTGGTTATTATAAAGTACTGTGATTGATGAACTAAAAAAGAAAATACAAACTTTCCAATAGAGTAGAAAGGAAGTATGGTGAGTCTTAGTATTTGCTCACTTAGCAAATAACAGTCAATAATTTAGTAGTTACCTGAGGGTAAGGAGGAGGGAGGTGGAGGAGAAGGGATAAGGACACAAATATGTGGTGATGGAAAGGGAACTAACCCTGCATGATGAACATATAATGCAACACACAGACGATGTATTGTAGAATTGCACACCTGAAACCTGTGTGAATTTTTTGCTGATCAATGTCATCCCAATAAATTTAACAATAAAATCTGAAAAAATTTTTTAAAGGAAAATAACACTTTTTCTTTCTAGATTCTCCAAACTGCAAGAAGTTTTCAAAGCAAGACATGGTTTTTCCATGAAGATCAAAATCTGTGTGTGGCTATGAAAAGTTTCATCATGACCTTAGAAATATTCAAGGTGATACTGAGTAGACATTTTCAACTAGTGAAAGGCTTCTGGGAATATTAAAGATATTGTTCCACAGTATCCAAATGTAGCATCCAAATTAGAAAGAGATCAGTCTCCAAAAGAATTTTTAGTCTAACTTTTGCCTAATGAAATAATTTATAACCTGAAAAATAGAAAGCTCTCAAAGTTTTGAAGGGACTTTTACAGATAGGACTTTAAAAATTCAAGGAAGTTCAAAATGGAAAGAGACTTAGGGTCTTCAAGCTTCTGTGAACTAGAAATTGCCTGAGAAAGCTATTTATCTTTATATAAATTCAGGTTATTTTTATAAATATGAAAAAATGTCTCAGAAGCTAAAGCAAAGAAGCAGATAATTTACTAAGAGTTAAGGAAAATCACAAACTAGGTAATCATATTAGAGAAGAACTTCATCCTCATTAAGGGACATTTTTTTTCCTTAAAGTAGAGGGATGATCCGGCATCATGTGCCTCCTGGGTGTCAGAAGTGCCATGCACCAGTTCAGTGCCCTCTTGGAATGCACTGCTGCCTTATGACAATCTTAGTTGAACACCAGAGAGAATAAAAGCACCAGGATCAGAAACAAATAGTCAACTTATGCTCTTACATTAACCAACAGTCATAACTATAGCCATGTCAACGATACCAGACAAAACTCAAAAGAAGATAATAAAAACAAAGGCTGAGCCAAACCTAAATAACTGCATCATAAGCTTGTGAGCAAACAACAATGGCTGTTATTTGAAGTGACTGAGTTTTGAGATGGTCTATTATACAGTTTCTTTGCCCAAGATAATGTACTATTGCACAATTTCTTACATAATTTATTTAAGTCCTTAAATCAGGTGCCCTATGATTCACATTTATATTACTACTTCCTTAAATAATACCTTTCTTTGTTCTTTTCCACAGCCTTCCAAAATGTAATGGTTATTTAGTATTTCAAAAAGTCTTTCATGCTTACTTTCATATCATACCTAGAATTTCCTGTATTTTCCTATTCAATCATCCAAAGACTGTTTTTCAGATATAATTAAATGTCACATCATTTACAACTCTCTGATTTTGTAATTCACCCATTTATTAAAATATACTTAACATACTGATGATCATCTTTGTCAGGTAAAATACATAATTTTATCATATAAATATCAATCTATCAAACTCATAAGCTTTGAATTAGTGTCCATAAAATATCTACACTTGAATTGGAGTTTAAAGAAATTCTTTTGTGTTAAAACTGCTACATTATTTTTGGAGTATAACTATATTCTCTTAAGTTATTATTTTGCCATGAGACATCCTCTCCATTTCCATCATGTAATTAGCCCTATTTTTGATTCGATTTTGACAATGACAAAAGGTTTACATTTCTAGGTTTCAAATAGTATTTTTCCACGCAGCATATAGTGAAAGGATTTTTACAAGTCATCAGTTCTCTTAACTGGTTTTATGTTGATGATATTTATTATGTTGATGCTATTTAAGCACTGCAGAAATAGTTAGGGAAGCACTAGTTCTACAACCTTTACTGTATAAAATTACTATCTACTGCAGTCCATTGACTTTCATAAAGAAAAACTTCCTTTAATAAGACCAATAAGTAACTTGCAAGTTAGTAAAAGCCATTTTTCAAATAACTAAATCATGACAATGGAAATAAATTCTTACATAGTTGGTGAATTATATTGTTTATAGTAAGACAAATACTTTCTCAAGCTTATTAAAAAAAGAGAAACAGCCTTTTTTTGTTTGTTTGTTTCTATTGATGGGTTTATCCAACCATAAAAGATGTATTTCTTTGTATTTACCATTTCATTCTGCTGATTATTACCAACACAGTGAACTGGTAAATGCAAATTCTAATTTGAATATTTTTGTGAACAAATTAAAAACAAAGTTTGATAGCTTTTTAGGTCATTAAAATAAAATGCAAAATACAGCTTGTAAAAATACTTCATTAAACAAAAAAGATATAAAAATATAATATACAAATAGGCACTGCAAATGGAATCTTATGAGACTGTATTACACAAAAGTAAATGAAATAACTCTGTAGATTTTCAATCTTAGAACGAATAGCCAGAATACAGCTATTGAAATGCTGGAGGCTGTTAAAAACAGAGAAAATATAGCTTCCACAAAGAGGTATTTTATAATAATGCCTTTCATTAGTTATAATCCAGTTATCAAATTTTTTGATTATTTAACTGTAAAATAGAAACATCTAAGGAAAAAAATTAGCAGGGAATTCAAATATCAATTATAATTGTTTTCTGCTAAAAACTTCAGTAATAATAATGACATTTTTATGATTAAAATTATATTCCCCTATGAATTTTTAAAGTGTTATATTTCCAATAGAAATAATTAGGTATAATCATAGAGGACAAAATGTATCAATGTTCCTTTGTAACCCCCAATTAAGATTTTCAATAACAAAATCTCATTTCTTCATAGTAATGACTGTGGGTCTGAGGACAGAGTGCACAAACAATTTGACTGAGGAAACCAGCCTTATTTATTCAAAATAATTTGAATAATTGCTATGTACAGATTGCACACCAGATAAATATGATTTGCACCTTGCCTTTAGAGGGTTAGTGTTTAACAGCTGCAATGTAAATAATGACTTCTTCACAAAGTGAAAAATATAATTAATTTATACTGATATGCAAATGTTCCATAGGTAGTGCATCTCTTTTAGGAAAATCAAGTTAGTACTTAGAAAATTGGTGACTGTTTCTATAATGTAGGTATTTTATGTATACTTTAAGATAGCATGGAGAATTAATACATGCTACTCTTATGTATCATTTGTAAGGATTTGAATAATTCTAGCAGCAAGACATATTATCTCTCTCTTAAGTGATTTTAAATATTGAACATTTGTGGATATAAAATAATTTTTGTTTGTGAATCTTCTTCACCAAGAATTAAAGATATTTTGCAAATAATAAACTAGTAATTACAATATATGAGCAAAATACAATATTTTATTCTTCAGGATTTGCTACCAATAAATGATGAATACAGTATTGACAGTAATATTTTATTTTAAAATGAGGTATTATTATCATTTCACTGACATTTCATGATCAAAATCTCTAAAGCAACATAATCCAGAATGACCCATTGTCCATTGGAGAATCTCCAGGAAAGGTTACTGGGAAATGAGAGCTGGTCAAAATAAATCAACTTAGAGTTAAGAGAAGGCAAACTCAAAAATATTGGATCTGGTCCTAAAAGAGTTGACTAGATGGTAATGATAGAATCTAGTTGGGGGGAAGAAAGTTATCCCAATTTAAAAGAAGGTCTGAGAATTAGTTATTACCTCCTCTTTGATTCTCCCCACTCTATTTCTCATATCACATTTCAAAATCTCATTTTATTTTTCATCTACTTTCTTTCTTCATCCATTCTAGAAATAATAGCTGGAACAAAACTAAAACTAGAAAAATACAAATGAGTAATAAATATGAAAATGATGTTTAACTTCCTTAGCAAACTTAAGCAAATTATAGAAAATATCTTCAGGGATATTTTTTTAAAAATAGGATTATAATGCATTCTAAAAGATTTCACTTTTTCCTCATTCTGATTTTCAAGGTGAAAATAACTTACTATGTAGGCATAAAAATGCAAATTACTCAGATTTCAAATTATTAGTGAAAAATATTTATCACATTGAAAACATATCTGTATTTCACTATTTTAAAAGTCACTGTATAAAACATAAAACAAATTGAAAAGGATACAGGAAAACTTTGGGGGATGTTGGGTATATCTAGTCCCTTAATTGTGGTGATGGTACCATGAGTGTTTGAATATCTCCAAATTCATTAAATTGTACACATTAAATATGAGCAGCTCTTTGTATGTTAAAGCTGTTTTATAAAATAAAGTATCTGTATACCAGGATAGCTATAACAGTGTTATAAAACCTTCAATGAACTAAAATTAATCTGCAATACGGTTCAAATTTTTTCTATGATTAGATAAACTAGTTGTTTATATACAACTAATTCTTAAAATTATTCTTAGCGTCAAGTAATAACAAAAAAACCATTGTGACAGCTTGTGTTATGTCAATGAAGGCTGAAATTTTAAAAGTCTAAAGTCTACAGAGGAAAAGAATCTAAGAGGTGTCCAGGGTTCTGAACTCATTACCCACAAACCTACTGATTCTCCATCTCAAAAGTCATCAATTGCTCATGCACCACTCAGCTTAGCTAAAGAGTTCAAAAGGAACATGGAACCTAACACGTCCATACTCCATTTGCTCACTTAATAGAAACTACCCAATCAAAGATCAGGTAACTTTTGCAAGGTTTACTCTGTATACAGTGGGCATATAATTCAGTGATTAACTTGGATACAGAAAAAGATACCTTTTAAAAATATTTTGTGATTTCCTAAAATGTAGAGGAAAAAACATACAAGCAAAATCAAAATGAAAATCAAGTAAAATCACCACCACCACTACATCTACTACTCTCATTGGATCTTCTTTCTCACAGCTCTAATACAGAACTTATTCTCAGTTTGTCTATGTGATAATGGTGCACTAGGACATACAATGTGATATATCCATGAGCAACAGTGTTATTAAAGTAGTGTCAGCTTGAAGAGTCACAGAACGAAAATAGAGTATGGCATGTGCTAGAGCAGATGGTTCCTAAAGGCTTTTTATGGTATCATTATTAATCATTTAGTGCCTAGATCACATAAAAGTTCTGGGATTCTTAAGAAGAATTCTTAGGGAAAATAAAAGGAAATATTTGAGAGCTTAGAACAGTAGTAGATTACCATAGGGAAGGAAACCACTCATGCAAGCATATTTGTGTGTAAGGGCTGGACACCAACCGTGTAAATGACCAAACACTCTTTGCCTTTATAAACACATTATTGCTCTGCCAAACATCGTAGGATTGTGAGAATGAAATAATGAATAAAAAACATTGTCATAAAAGAACAAGCATACTTGTGGAAGAAATGAACATGATAGGATGATAAAATCTGTAATCTATATTTATAATTTATTTGTTTAAAATTATATGGACAGGAATAACTGATCTACCAGAAGAAGTTGAAAAAATTGGGCCATAGAAATGGACATTTGTCATGGTCCTTCTTGATGTTCTTATACTTTCAAACATGATTAATCTATGCTTCTCATTTATTTAAAAATCCTTATGTGGTAAAATAATAAATATACCTTTGCATAAGGTTACTGACAAAAAACTCACCAAAAGTAAATATTGATATATTTTCAAAAATTATGAGGGAGAATTAATTTGCTATTAAATAATCATGTCAATGCATACACCTTGCTATTTAAATAAAATTCACAATATATTGTTGGAGGGGAAATGTTACAAATTGCTATCTACTACATGATCCCATTTTTTTAAAAGAATGCACACAATAAAAACTTAAAATATGTGTTTTTATAAGTAAAAATATTAGGATAAAAATACTCTAAAACTTATTCTGCAGTACTGATATTATGGGTGACTTTTTTTTTGTTTTATGCATTCTTACTTATTCTCCAATGAACATGACTTTTTAATACATATATGCATAAATTTTAAAATAAAACTACATAATATATATATGTCAGTGAATAAAAAGCGTAGGGAAATGATAATTGAAGCAGGACTTGAAGTAGAGGAGCATGTAATTTTGAGAAATAAAATTAACATAAGAAATTATGACTCAGATCATACCAGAGTATTGATATAGATTTTTGAGGTAGATTTAGAGATGTCTTTATGAAAATTTAAGGTATTCATTACATCATGCTAAGTAGCTTTCTCATAAGTTCTTTCCTTTTTACTATCCAAATTAGTTCCATGCCATAAAAAAATGTTATTTAAATTTCCTGTGACTCAGTTTTCTCAGATTTCAAATGTGAATTAAAAAAACACACACACTAGATTTACTAAAAAGGTAGAATAATAGTTATAAGTTATACAGATTCCTTGTAGTGAGTAGCTACTTCTTTCTCAAAATGCACTGCTCTCCTGGCAACAAAGTGACTGTCTGGAGCATCTGGTATTACCTGTTTCTTTGCCAGTTTGGAGTCCATACAACCATGTGGTAAAGGAGGGACAAATGAAGGACTTAAGTCTAAGTTTAAAAATTTTAATTGCATCAAGGAAGAATAAAAGTTTGTATATGAACTCAGGTCTGAAAACTGGAAACAATGTCTTTGTGTTCAGAACAAGCAGAGATGCAGTTCACCCAAGGACCAAGACATGTGCATTGATTCTTAAAAAGGAAACCTCTATTTTGCTATGTATTAATATATGCTAATAAAAATAAGTTTTTAAAATCTGAAGCTATTAGAGCTATCAAGTATTTCTCAATCAGCAGATACAAGTAGTTGCAGAGGCCTGAAGTGTTCTATCCTAATCTACCACACTGTCTCACGTGGACAGATGCAATAGATTCCTTCCTGGTCTCTTTCATTCCATTTTTATCCCAACCTCAATGCATTTTCTATACTGCAGACTGAACCTAAAATATGACGCCTGTCATCATGTTGCTGGATTCTTTAAATCTCTTCAGTAAATTCTTGGAACTCCAAATATTAAGTTCACCGACGCCTTGCACTATTAGTATCAAGTTCATCATTTCAGCTTAACCCATCCCCCACGCCCGCCGCATACCTGCACTGCGATTTCTGTACACCAGCTTTCCCAGCCCCTCGGGGCTGTTATTTACCCTCTATGTGTTTCATATTCGCACTTCCCTTAGAGCCTTGCTATATATCCAGTTTCTTTCTCTAAAGCTAACCCTGCTCTTTAGCCATCCATGATGAATGCCTTTAATTATTTTGGATTTTGATCCTAAAGAGCACTTTCCAAGGCAAGTATTCTCTGATCACTCCTTATCCCCACAGTCATGTCTAGTACCTTAGAGCCAACTAAAAATATTTTTGTGGATCAATGATAACGTTGCTTGGTGCTCTTAACATAAAACAACCAGTGAGTGCTTACTTTTTAATTTAAATTAAATGAACTATTCCGAAACAAAACACATGGAGAAATTGTTAAGATACACAGACTAGAGGCATCTTAGCCAGACTGGGTCAAAGAATGCTTTGGTTGTAGAAAATGGACAAGTCAATTGGGTAAAAAGGTAATTACAACTGAGATATTAGCTATGGCTAATTTTTATTGCTTAATCATCTCATTTAAATTAAGTTTTTGATATACCCTTTCGTTTTACTTTTTTTTTTTTAAATATTTCTCTTGCCAACTGTTTCCTTTTGGGGGTAATAAAGTGAATTTTATTTAATTTTCTCTCTTGCCCCTATGTTTTCTTACTTAAGTACGTCTCTGAGTTGCATTTGTTGTAATATATCTTCTTTATTTTCTTTTCTTAACCCCACAGCTATCAAATTTAGTCTTACAAAAATTTTGTGTGTGTTAAAACTGAAAAAAGAAATACCAGGGTTACTTGAAAAATAATTCTGTTTTCACTTTCTATACCAAGCTAAATCAGCATTCCCAGAAAATTACATCAGACATTAATATATGTGAGCTGTCTGGAATATATACAGCCATGTAATATGAAAAATAGAGGAATTTATAGCTATACTTTTTCCAGGTAGCCCTCGTATTATCACCTATGATTGCTCTTTGTGAAACTGACATGGCTATCCAAAAATCCAGTGATATGATTGAAAGATCATGAGTCATTTTTATAGTTGACTGAAAAATGTAATGCTTTGTTTAAAAATTACTAAAAAGAAATTGATGATTATTGGCTCCCAACAAGTATTTGATCATTAATATTGGCATCAGTAACACAAGTATTTTTCTTCATCACAAAAATCAATCATTGTGAAAAGTAGAGAGCATACATATTTATATTAGAGAATTCCCAAATATTTTTGGTAAAGTTTCCTGGTTAAATAGAACTAGCACACCTTAAGATCAACAGGACATCTTCTATGCATATGTTTTCACTAAGAATTGTAAGGAGTTGATGTCTTGAAATATAACATTTTAAAATTGGGTATAAGAACTGAAATTAAAATTCTGCTACCTCCTTATTTATTATTATCCTCAATTAGAAAAAGAAATATCAAAGAGATTTACGATTTAACCTATTTTAGCAAAGGTTGTTATTTCCCATAGACTTAATGGGGTTAAAATAAATATGGCAAGTGACAAGAGGAAGCTAAAAATAGGTTTTTTACTATTTACAAATAGGATAACGTACAGGCATGCTTTGTCAAATTGTTGAACAAGCAAGATTTACCATCTTGTTGTATAATCTATTGATTAAAAAGACTTGCCCCACCCAAGCAATCATTTGTATCTTTAGCCTTGGGCAAGGTCTTTCCATATATTTCAAATTGTACTTTAAACTTCCTGCCAAGGAAAGAACACATCGAGTCTTGTCTATGTCTTATTATTTATAAAATAACCAAGCACCGAGTCTTCCTTGAATATTTTTTGTGGTGGTGTGTTGTCTCAAGAGACAAATAGGTGATTCAATTAGCAGGAAAGAAGACACTGATCAATGAAACATTCTTGGTTTCTGATTTTAATTTATTCTAGCAACTTCAACAAAGCCCATTTATGATATTTGTAAAATTTATTTATCACTAATCAGCACAAAATTCTGACTTTTCTTTATTGCTTATTTACAATTAATACTAAAGATACATATTGCAACAGAATATGGAACAATTAAGTGATTATTTTTTTTATTCTTAGCATGACAATTTAGATGACACTTAAGGAATTTTAGATAATTTGTTAAGGTTGTAACAGAGACCTAACAATATCCAAAGAAGAAAAGTGTATCTTGAATTTAAGGATATTATTTTGCACAAACAATTCATTATCCCTACCTGTTAACTTATGCAGTCATACTTAATTATATAGAAGTTTATCTGTGAAAGAACTCTCCTCTTTCTCCCCCCCACCTTCACATACTCAGTCATTAATTCAACAGATACAAAGTAAGCACTCTCTATATTCTAGGCACTATGCAAGCCACAAATGATGAAGAATTTCTTGTGCAAATAGGAGAGAGACTTATAAACAATCATTACTAATCAGGTGATAAGTGTTACAATGGACATTTATTTAGGTAAAGTAGAAATAACCAGGAGGGCTTTGCAATTTATTGAAGAAAATAAGTCATAAGATGATGAGTTTTAAAAGAAATAAATGTCAAGATGTCTTTTTTTTTAAGATGTGTCTTAAAGTGAGAAGAAATGCAAAATCATTCTAAATGAAATATTTTTGAGAAAGAGGCCATTGGTGTCATTAGAAAAAGCTTCAATAGAAATAGAATCATATGCAATTTTGTGGGTAGACTTCTGTGTACATTGAAAATATTTGTTATATAAACTCATTTCTGTGAATTTTAAGATAGACTATGTGGTCTAAAGGGAAAAACTAAAGTCTTTAAAATCAGTCTTAATGCTTTTCTGGTTTCAAATAAATTAATTCTTGGCTTTATTATTTATATTTCCTTATTTGGTTTGATATGTTTTTAAAATAAACTTTTAGGTTGCAAAAAATGTATCACTTCTTAATTAACTTAAAATTCTGTATGTGTTTAGTTTTATCTCTGCATTTGTATAATTAATTTGTAACAATTCTATCCATTTAGAATAACTTGTGATTATAATATTGATTAACATATATTAATACTCAGATATATATTTTAAGAGGTTGATTTACTCTGCATTTTTATGCCCACTCAGAAACCAAGCAAGACATTTAAAAGATATGTATGTAATTGTATGTATAAATATATATTATAATACACACATTTTACTCTCCCATTGCCTTCTTTTCTCTTTCTATATATAGATGCTAATGTATTTATATCATAAAGAAATTTTTTGCTTTAATCTTCTTAATGAAACTCTTGGCCATATTCTATTATATTATAATAATGGTCATCTTTAACCACAAGTATTTTTAATTCTCTAACACATATCCAAAGTATAAACACTTTTTCATATCTAAATTTGTCAAAATGAAAAAAACAAATTTAATGAAATAACATACATAGTAACACATGATTTTCAGGAAGATTACAAATTTTCAAAGAATATAAATGAATAGCAAAGTGTCACTTAATATTTTTTAATTTTTCAAGCTAAAGTTAGTATTATCTAACTAAATTATAATTGGACTATAAAGAAGTATGTTTTTCATCTTAATCATTATAGGCTAACAGTTTTTCCAAAGCCTTATTATATTGTAGTCTTTCAAACTCACCTTATTTCTTTTAGGAAATTAAACTCTCCACTCATCTCAACTTGACGTTTGAGGTGGGGTTAACTTCACCACTACCCTCCCACACAGTGCTAGTGACACTCATTGATGAAGGCTTGGCCTTCCCTTTCTGTTAATTTCACCTAATGTCCTACAGATAAATTAAAATAGAGACGGCAGCCAAGAAATCAAGAGAAGGCCAACACTCAGAAAAGTAGCAATGGAAGAATTAAGAAACTTCATAAAAAGCAAAGATGTGTAATTAGAGACCAAGGCTAAAATCATCCACACACTTGTATTTTCAATTACTCTGTATAGATGTGACATTGGACAGTGTAGAAAGTTGATAGGAAAAAAAATTAATTTGAACTATCATATTGGAGGAACACTCTGTGGATACACTGGACTGCCAGAAATATGAACAAGCGAATTCTAGAGCAAATTCAGCCTGAAATATAGTTGGAGGCAAAAATGACCTAATTCAGGCACATCATGTGAAGTTAGGATTTTTTTAAAAAGACAATAATAGTGGGAAAAATAAAGGCAGCAAGAAAAAAAAAAGACTAAATATGAGCCAGACTGACTCCATAAAATGATCCATAGGAGTTGAGTGGGCTGTTAAGGAAGGATATTATGGACATCACTCAAGAAGTGTTGCCAGGAATTGGAGCCTACTCAACATGTACCAAACACATGGACATGTTACTCAATCAAGGGTATTGAGTCCATTCAGAGGCTTTAGAGAAAACTTTGGAGGAGAAAACAAAACAAAACAAAAAACTGTGCTCCTGCTAAAGATGCTGAGCTACTAGGTATTTTTTTCAGTTTTTTTTTTAATTGTTAAATGTATTGGGGTGGCATTGGTTACCAAAAATTACATAGGTTCCAGGTGTACAATTCTACACTATGTCATCTATGTGTTGTATTATGTGTTCCTCACCCAGAGTCACTTGCCTTTCCATCACCATATATTTGACTCCTCCTCCCTCCTTTCCCACCCCTCCTTACCCCTTATCCTCAGGTAATTGCTAGACTGTTGACTGTGTCCATGACTTTTTGTTTCTTTGGGCCAGGTAATTGCAAGATAACTGTAAAAGAGTGATAAGTAAGATACAAAATGTCAGTCCCCAGAGGGTTAAAGCTAAGCCCACTGTAAAGGGTTAAAGCCAGGCCCGCCGCCCAGGCTTGACCTTGGTATAATCGTCCCTGTCTGGGGCTGAGGAATTCCTGGGGCTGACAGTTACTGCGCATGCACCGCCTTATGTGACCATGAAAACCTAAACAATTTCTACTGGGCAGATGCGGCATGATGCCACTTTTGTTTGAATACATATATATAGTCCCAGGTGCGCAATAAAGTGGCTTGCTTGCTGGTGTGTTTATGGTCCCCCATGTCAGCTCCGCGTGTGTTTTTTCAATTGGGTGTACCACCGCCGAAACCTGCCCTGTCTGGAAACCTTGGCAATGACAATAGATATCTATGATATATTCTCTAATAAAAAGAGATAGACACCTATCCAAATTCATTTGGTTTTGAAGTTATGAGACAAATAAATATATTGGAATACAGAGAGAGAGTTCACAAAGGAGACAGAGTCAAAACAATGTAAAGAGAGTCAAAAAAGAAAAATTGCATGAAGTTTTAACTTTATTGTATTTTCAGTAGGTAATAATAAAGGATGCATTCTCTATGAACAAAGAAGTTTAAAAAATAGACTAAGGGATATACAGCAGAGTCCATTTTAAAAAGTCTACAAATTTTTAATATTGTTTCATGTTACTGTATCTCTAGAAAACAACTTAGTACAGAACCTTTTGATGTATTGTTTGATGAGTAAGTAATTGGACACTTGGAATACTTAAACACCTCCTAGATCAAAAAATGGTCACATTCATAATAATCATAAAATAGAGAGCTCCAAATCTTCTTATGTAAGATCTAGACTGAAAACAAGTTAAGATTTGTGGAAAATGATACATTAGTTTTTGTAATAAGTTTCAGAGATTGAACTTACAGGTTTGGAAATAAAGATGTTTCTTACTAACAACAATTGAAAAAGATTATTTTGATTCATAAAGTGCACAACTATATACATGTCTGAAGAATAGTTATAAATAATTACACTATTATTTCATGGTCTAGAAACAAAACATAGGTTTATAAAACAAAATTGTTGCAAATATTATCTCTAATATTTTGTTTATAAAAGTATAATTAATGGAATATGTTATAGCTAAATTAATTAACTATTCTAGAAAATATATACTAGAACATAATTGATACTTCATAATATCATCATTAATGAAAATAATAGTATTTATTAAATTATTTATTATATAAGAAATTATAAATGGCTATCATATTAGCAGTGATAATTTGCTTTATATGGTTAGTCATATTGCCATATTTCAAAATTTATTATGTGTTCTATATCAATCTTTTTGGGAAAACAATCTAACAATTTAACTCTAGTTTTCAGAAATAGGAATAAAAGAATATTTGTTTCCGTCTTAGCTTTTAGAGGTCATGCTAATTAATTACATATACTTCACTGAATGATCTTTATTCTTTAATTTGCTCCTACTATTAGGAATCGAGAGTAACACTATTAGTTAAAAACAAACAAACAAATACTTGGGGAAAGAAGTTGTTAGATTTAAATCCTATAGGAACTAGGTACTATTAATCCTATAAAATTAGCTACCAATACAGGAGAGAGTATGAATCTTTGCCTTCCAAAATTAAATGAGTGTAGTTTTTAAATTTTTAAAGTAATTTTATTTTTTACTCTGAATTAGGAAAATCATTAAGTTAAAAAATTTAGTACAATCAATATTACTTGATAAATTAAATATAGTGAGCCATTATTTTTTATATGTAAAAATTGTATAACATAAGATTGCCCGTATTGCACATAATTATTATCTTAGATACAAAACATCTTAGATAATAATTTGTAGATAATTTTAGTAATGTTTATTAAAGCACAAAATATGTAGCATTGTCCTAAAAATTACAAAATTAGACAAAATAGAAGAAACACTCTTTTGTGACTTTCAGCAACAGGAAGAGGAGTATTATAATCATCGAAAAAATAAAAACCATGAAGTGAGTTCTGTTATTGCCCTAGCTTCTTGACTGAAAGCTGTTTTCCAATGGTTTGAATAGAAGTCATTTTATAAGTTTGTGTGTGTGTTTGTGTGTGTGTGTGTGTGTGTAACACATACATGTATGTACATTATACAATGTGTATATACAACAACTTCTACTCTAACCATTGGAAAAGATAATATCTGATAAAAATTCAATGGATGGGATTAATAACATATAAAACACTGGAGAATGCATAACAATAGACTCTATTGAAAATGAAGGGAAGAGGGAAACATGACTGAAATTAACAGACAGATCTTCAAATACATTTTAGAAAACATCAATTGATTTATAATAAATCAAATTGGGTCCAAAAAGGAAGAACATTCCAAAAAGTTATTTTTAAAAATGGCTAACATATTTCATATTTGATTAAAACTAAATCTCACATATCCAAGTAGTTCAACAAATTTTAAAGAATATAACAGACACACTCATACATGCAAGGAATGATGCCCCTCGCAAAAAAACAGAATTATCTTCTGAAGAGTGAGTGGGTCCCTTGTAGGACAGGCTTCCCCTGCTAGTGAGTGTTCTAGGAACCCATCCACATCAGTGCACCAGCTGGCAATGTTCTGAGAGGCTGCATTTGATTTCAGTGAATTGTTTTTGGAGACTTTCAGTGGATTTCCCCATTTCAAGATGAATGATTTACACAAACATTGTGAGGCCTGACAATGCACTATGCCCACACCATGGTGAGTGTTCAATTTTTGACAAAAACAAAAACAAACAAAAAAATGACGTGATCCCTGTGCTCCATTTTCCCTATTTACCCCAATGTTGCCCAGAGCGCTTTTTTGTTTGTTTGTTTGTTTGTTTGAAAGAGGTGAAACAAAAAATGGGAGAAGCACTAAAGGGCATGAAAATTGAAGAGTTCAAAAACTGTTTTGAGCAGTGGAAAAAGCATCTCCATAGTGTTATTGCATCAGATGAAGAGTACTTTGAAGGTGACTGAAATTTCAACATGTAAGGATAAGTGCACAATTTTTTATAAATAAATTCCAGGGTTTTTTTGGTCACCCCTCATATATCCCACTGGTTCTGTTTCTCTGGAGAACCCTTAATACATACTCTGATTTTTTTTCTCTATCACGTCTAAAGAATCTTATTGGAATGGAATGAAGAAATACACCGAAAATAATTGTCTTTTTTATCTTTCTCCAAATTGGCTACAAGACTCAGTAAGTAAGCTATAAGTTTTAACTTAAATTTCAGCTATTATATGTAGATAATAATAATCATTATGGGGGCAAAAAGCAGATATTAACTGATTAGTGAAGAAGCATGCTAATGACATGTCACCTAATAAATCCCATAGCACATGTATGTCATTCTTGGGAGGGGAATAGGCAATGAGAGACAAACAAACAGGAAAATAGAACCTGTAAAATATATAGACATAGGTAGACACTTTTGTAGTATTAAGAACAGGACTCTATAAAAATCACATAAAAATAGACATTTATTTTCAGGGCTTTTTTTTTTTGTAAATGTAGAAATTCCAAAAAGATATAAAGCAGTCATGCGCATTCTACTCACTTTCTGGGACCTGATATCAGAATTTTTGGAACCTAAAATGAGGATTTCTAAAATAGGTATTATAACTATTCACTATAAAATATGACATATGAGTACAAAGGACCCACATACACAATTACAGTAGTCAAAGTCTCATACTAAACAATTACATCTGTGCTTATTGTTAAGTATTCATTGTGTTTAAGTAAAATAAAATTCATAAGTATATTGTGTTACTATATGTATAAATCTAAATTATTAAGGTGAATAAAAAAAGGTGAGATTATTTACAAGCATTAGCAAGCTACTCTCTATATATTTTGTTACTCTTAATAACCAAATAAATAACTTGCTAAGAATTATGTAATATAATCATTATTTTAAGAGAATTGTTGGAAAAGATGGCACTCTTTTTCTGGAGTTTGAAGGTTTTCATAATACTAGATTGCTTTTCTTGTTCTTGCAAAGATTTTAGCCCTGTATATATGGAACATTTTCTTGTAGTGCTTTGTACTATTTTAGTTTGTTCAATCTAAGCTATTCTGAAAAAATTAGTGAGATAAACTATAATGAAGATTGATCCCCCTTTATGGCTCATTAATTGCTTTTTATTGCAAATGCTTGTTGAATCCAAAAGTTCTTTCAACTGTTTTGTGGTCAAATAAAGTGTGAGGCATACTTGTCAGTGTATGAGAATGGCTTTTAGCATTTCATTCTGTGGTCACCATTTCTAAAGTACATCTTAGTAATCTAACATCACGGATTCTAAACCAACTAACTGACTGTCACTCTACTAATGTTTCTCTCAGGTTTTATCATGTGCATAAGATTGATACTACTTCATTGTGTTCTAATTTATCTATGTGCATAATTATAGGTTATGAAGTCATCATTTACCCACTAATTTATCTTTTCTTACTGGAACAACTTTTATTACATATGTGGAAAGACTTCAATAAATAAAAAGGAAAATGTGTTTTTCTTACATGTAAATTTCTAATGAAAAAAATTTTTGATTCTGTTAAATAGCTGGTGACAAGACAGACACACTATTTCAAAAATAAGTTGATCAGTTTTTTAACATTGTGGATACATAGTAATTATGAAAATGAAGTGTAATTATTATTCTTGCCATTATTAATAATAATGACATGATGATAATAATATCTCTCTTTTAGTAATAAAAAATAGAATGATATATTAGTTAAACAGATAATATAAATTATTTTGGAAAAAGAAAACTCAAACAAGATGGGCACAGAAAAATTTTGTTCAGGAATGTGAATTATATGAAAATTGCCTAGGGTTATGCCACTGTTTTGATTGCATACCTTTCAACAGTTAAAAACTTCAGAGAAGGGGGGGTTCCCTGGTGGTGCAGTGGCTAGGCTTCAGCATTCTCACTGCCGCACCCTGGGCTCGATCCTTGCTTAGGGAGCCAACAAAAAAAAAAACTTCAGAGAAAATCTTATTAGTAACATGAATTATTGAATTCATAGGATAAAATTTTAGCTACTCAAAAGATTAATTCATAAAAATGGCAAAATAATTTCTTCCTCTAAAAGGTATATTTTTATTAAATAAAGAGTATATTCAATAACATTACATAACATAAAATATGATGCATAGATCTATTGCTAGAGTTTAATTTCTAGGTTGTTTTTACATTGTTTCTAGAAAAGATAAAAAAACTGTCAATCATAATAGCTGTAATTAAATTTATTTTCTGTATAATGAGTTATATATATTAGAATACTTTTACTAGAAATTAATTTCATATAATCATAGTCAATGTGACCCAAATGAATAAAAAATAAATAAATGTATACTTTTTAAAAATATATATTAAGCATGTAAGCCTAACCTTCCTGATATAAAGCTGTTGAATATTTTTCAGTTAGGACTTTTGAGAAAGCTCAACCAGTTCAGTCTTTTTAATACATAACTTTAATGAAGTTTAGACTTGAAACCACTCTATTTTTCTTGTTAGTATGTAAGACTCTCAGAAAAGTCTTCAAATCTGGCCTGAGAACTTAACTAGACCATGTGAAATTGTTTCTTTTTGCAGAAAGAAATGTGACTATTAGACCATAATGATTGTTCTTAAGGTTGGCTTAATGCTGGTGTCCATTATAAAACATGGCCTAGGAGTTCCCTGATGGTGTAGTGGCTTAAGGCTTTGACCCTGGCGCTGTCAGCACTGCAGCCTGGGTTTGATTCCCAGCCATGGAGCTACCCACATACCAAAGAGCAAAATAAATAAATAAATAAAACATGGCCTAGATTTTTCCTCTTAGATGAGCAAAAAATAAATATCTTAATTCCTACTTAAAGTTTTTTTGTTTGAAAATAATTCAATTTCTCACAATTTGCATGTGTTTTCTTCATTTATAAAGCAAGAACAATAAAAAACAATGTATTTCCTTTATATCTAAAATTGGTGAGAGTAATGTGTCCCTGGATTGCATGCTGAGATGGTAATTTGTTGTACAAAAAGTAATGAAAGAGATTATAAAGACCATATGGTACTCCCAATGGGATATTGGCTTTAGACAGTCCACCAGATATTCGTTATTCAACAACAAAAGTTCCAGGGTTCAGTACCATAGTGATCAGATGTCCCTTCCATCATTTAGAAGTCTGTACAAAGTGTGAGTAGTAGCCAGATAGCATTTGACAATGTACTTAATATATAAAGTAACTGAAGTGGTCTTTGACAGAGTATATCAGATTTCTGGCTCAATAAAATAAAAATAATACAAATATAGTCTATCCACAGAAGGAAAGAATCCATAATTTTGACAGAACATAAAGTTAGTATAAAACTCTCTATGTAAGTATTGGCTTTTTGTTGTTGTTGTTGTTAGGTAGATTTGCATTGCCTTTCAATTAGAATCATTAGTATACATAAGGTTTTTCATTCTTCGGAGTACTTCAAAAGAAGGCCAAGAAATATTCATTAATCAAATGAATCAGAAAATGTAGAAGAAGCCATGGTACAATCAGATAATGGGGTACTAGGCAACTCTGTAAAGGTAGGCCACATATTTTTATATAAAAGCTATAATGTTATTATCAAGAATTATAATAAAAAGGCATATAAAGTATGTGTAATATGCTATTATTTATCTCACAGTGGGGAAGTTATATATATATATATATATATATATATATATATATATATATATGCATATATAGAAATTTAAATATAATTTATATGTATATTAAAGGGTGAAGCAAACTATTTCCTAAACATGGTTACACGTGAAGGAGGGACTTGATGCGCACAGTTTGAAGATTACCAGGATAGAAACTGAACTTCCTTAGGCTTATCTTACTGAGTATATTTGATTTTGAACCATGTAAATATTTTATATAAAAAAGCAAATATTATTTTAAAATGCAATATCTAAAAGCATTTTAAAAATGAAAGAAAATATTAGTATACTGAGTACTTGCATAACACATGGTGAGGACGTTTTTCAACAAGAAGTTAAATGTAACTGCCTAATATAATTTAAATTGGAAAAATGACAAAAATATTTTAAACTATTCATTAATTCTTTGTGACAGCATAGCTATCACTATTCTGAGAATATGTAATTGTGAGAAAGACACATACCAAGGAAGCAGAAAATATAAAAGTCCCAGATGACAGGCAGAGGTTGTGTGGTTTGTTCATGGAACTACTAGACCTTACAAGACAGAGTGAGAATTATGGAAACACTGAGGTTTAGCTTTTTATTTTTTATTTTTTTATTTTATTTTTTTAGTTCTCTTTCCATCACCTTATATTTAGCTTCCCCTCCCTCCTCTCCCACCCCCTCCTTTTTCTCCTCTCCCTAATCCACTC